>VZRS01014842.1:1419572-1434951 GCA_013398055.1 Ifrita kowaldi
TGTGGGTGAGGGGGGGGGTGTCAAAAGATGGGGGAAAGGAATGCCACAAGATGGATGAAGACTATGCTCCTTGTTGGTTTTGTTTTATTACTGTCGTAGCTCCAGGTGGCACAAGACCATTGACTTCAGCCTGACCCAAGCTATTGGTGGCTGTAATTTCTACCATCCCTTATTTTAGGAAGATTTACCAGAGCATCATTTCTCTTAAGTCACTGCACAGAAGTGACAGCACTTGTAAACAGATGATGATGAATTGCCTGTGGGAATTACTTCTCTTATACGTAGTGCTGTTGGAGGGTGATTTCTGCCAGGTAGCTGGCAGCTGCAGAAATCCAGTGAGAGCAGAGGGACTAAAGAGACTAACCTTGATTCCACTCTTCATGCCCTATAACAGCTTGACCTTTGGTGGACAGCTGTGGGAGTAGTATAGAAAACATATTGTTTGCATTGCCCATTCAGTGATATGCTCAAACACTACATTTGCTGAAACAAGAGGCTGGGATGTAAGAAGGAGAAGAAAAGGGGGACAAATGTAGCTTTCTCCTACACAGAGGTATCAGCGCTGCACACCCACTCTGTTCCCTTCTGCAACACCGATTGTATCTCCAAAGCTCTCCAGCAAATCCACTCCTCCAATGCCATCCACATTTACCATTTCACAAAAACATCTGTCAAGGTCTGATTAAAACCAGAACATGCTGCTTGTCAAGACCCAGTCTAGGATACCAAAGGATCAGGCTGGTACACCCAGAACACTCTCTGGAGATGGGTACATGTTTTTGAGGATGGAGCTGCATCCAGTTTCAACTTCTGCCAGCACTCACAGATGCTCTCCCCACCAACAGAACATCCTTAATTGTGCTGCCAACCACCTGGCTAGACAATACCTCAGCTGCTCCGCTGACACCCCCTCATATAGCACCCCGCACCCCCATCCTGCCTGCCAGCCTTCGAGGGATATGCTCGACAGCTTGAGTGTTGAGAACACACTTACCCTGTTTTAAGAAGAGAGTTCTTTAAAAATAGAAAGAAAACGGGTGTCTTCAGGTTTTTTTCCCCAAGTCTCTCTCCTAAATTACCATGTTGAGTAAAGAACTGTGAAACTGATGCTCTCTTCTCCCCTTGCTTTCAACTCTAACAGACATCTTTAGAATTCAGTCTGGTCAAAAAAAGCTAGAAGTAGCAAAGGTTTCCTTCCTGCCTCACATAAGTGCAGTCTTCCGCTGGCAACCGACAAGATCATTCATCTGTTGCATATCATCATGTTTCATGGACTTTAGGACATTTCAAGCACCTCTTTTTATGGTATGCAGAACAGACATAGTGAATTTTCTGTATCACTCACTGAAGATTTCAGACACACCGACAGTAAGCCAACAAAGAACAGCTTTTGTTTAGTTATTTCTATGAAATGGTATTTTATTAATTTTCTGTATTGTGGAAAAAACCTGCTTTCATTGAAATACAGACTGCATGCAACATTCTCCTAGTATTAAGATATGAAATATGCATATCTTGGCTTCGAGTTTATTGAATCTTACCACAGGACTCATGCTTGGCAGTGTTTTGAGGCTGGGGTTTTTCTATTCTTGTTTATTTTTTAAGCGGACACATTAGTAAAAAAAAGGCCTAACAGCAGGGAGGACAGACTCTGGTAATATCTAGGAGCTGGTGGGTATCCATGTGAATAACTAGGTCTTTTCTGGTGGAATTCACGGCCTGCCCCTTGTACCGGGGCCTGACAGAAGAATGCAGGACGCTGTGCACCATCATGCTACGTGTGCTATGTCTGTGATTTCTGAACACAGCTAACTCTACCCTACCCCAAGAAGGACTGATGTGATGGAAAAACACGGATAATAGTGGGAGCATTTTGTGCAGGCAGGAATGCAGGAGTCTCATTTGGGATATGGCTGGCACTGAAGTGTGAGTGAGGAGGAGCCATACAAGTGGGCACACTGGTGCTTAGCCTGGCTCCATGGCTGAGGTGCAGAGCTGCTCAGGTTGCTCTATGCTTCACTGCTGTGATATCCCCGGAGGGCTCTCCTGCTGCAGCACTCAGCATCCTACCCTGAGACAGGCTCCAGAGAGTCACACCATGCTCTGCACCACAGCAGGAGCCTCCCCAGAGCCGGAGAGCTGAGCAAAGCACAGCAAAGGTGTCCAGTGACAGAGCAGTGGGCGTAGCAGCTCCTGGCTGAGTTCTGACCTGAGCTACTGGGTTGTCTCTGTGTCATGCTCCCAAGTCTCCGTTGTGCTGGGAACTTTTTGGCTCAGGACTCTTGCCCAGAGCCTCCCCAAAGCTGAGCAGTGCTGTGTTAGTGGGGCAGATGAAGGGAATAAGCCCACCCATAATTTAGATACGCAAAACCACAGGAATTTGGTTGTAAGGGTGTTGACTGCTGCACTTCTAGAAGTACTGAACTGTCTGTTATGGTCATACTGACTTTTCTTCTTGATACCAGACTCAAGCCCTCTGGGAATTTATGAATTTTTGAATATACAGATCAACATACATATAGACTAAATGGTGTTGTCATGACCCATGTTCTGTAATGCTCATAGTTGTGTTCTGGATATAAGAGTTTGAGGAACCTTATGCACAAGTGAATGACAAATGCAAGATACCACACAAACTGAACACAGTACAGCAAACTGAACAAGAGATTTAATCCATGACCTGTACCACGTGGTGTCCCCGAGCTCCTGAGTCTACAAGTAGAGGCTGAAGAGCCAACCATGATATTTTCAGATATATGCTTGCAAGTGTCCATCTCTACCTTTCTTGGCTACCTGTTCTACATTGTAAATGCTGCAAGAGTTCCCTAAGGGTTCCCACATGATAGAGCATTAGCTGCTGCCCACTCCTCTCTTCCTCTTATGTAAGCAAGTGTGAAAGACGAGGTGCAGAGACGGACTCCAAAAACTTATTCGGATCCCCTGAGAGAAGGTCCTGCATGGACCTACGCAGATATATTGTTTATTAAACGTGCTCTGGAAAAGTCTGCGAAGTGTGTTTTGTTTGTATCAAATCATGCTGAATACCACAGAGGTTGCAGAGTTTTGTACATGGCACAGGAGTGAAGCCAGATTCAAAGCCAGGTTCAGGAGGCATTCAGCAAAACCAACACAAAGCTTGATTGTTGGATTTATTTTTCTCCCAGTGGAAAAGCAGATAAGGGTTCAGGATATCTAGCAACGTGCTAGCTTTAAGGAAAATAATGCAGGAAAATCCATGAGGGGCGATGACAAATAGAGTGAGTACTACTTCTCGGCCTTTTTTTTGTTTAGATCTCTTTCTCAAAATAATCTGTTTTATTGGGTCTGAGTGTTTCTCCTATCCCCATTTAAAACTTGAGACAAACCCTAAAAAAAATAAGGACTAAAAAAACCAGTCAATGGCATACAATAAAAAGGTGATATAGGAGTCCAGCATGTTTTTGTAACTGGCAATTTTTCATTAGAAAGGAGCCAGCACAGTCCAATATGGAAGGCATATATACTATCTGCATACTGTACACATACATTCCTACATGAAGTTTGACATTTAAGTTTGGATAATTGTCAATTAATGATGAAAGCATCTTGTCTAAGTTCCACCTCCCATGCATGCCTCACAGCTTCTTGGTATGTCTCCACATTTTCTTCATCACTGAAGCTCACAGTGCACACTAAAACATCTGCTGCCAAGAGAAATAATGTTCCTCGTGGTGTTTTTAGTGATAAAATGGGGTTTTTAAGGCTCAAGTGCTAGTGCTAAACTCATTTACAGTTACTTTTGGCATTGTAAAAAGTAGGGCTGTGCATTCTTTTCAGAAAGTACATGACAACTTAGGTAAAGAAAAAACACTTTTGTGCTCATTTTATCAGACCTTCTACATAGGAAGGAGGCAGCCTGCAGAGAAACTGTTGGAAACTTATTTCAAAGGCAGGTATAGATTATTGAGGGGAGACACAGAAAAATCTGGGATGAATGATCTGTCCCAAAGCCAAAAGATTCTGAAGGGAAAAGCTTAACCAGTTGGAAGAAAACAACAGATGATTTTGCCAGCTTGCATCAAGCAGAAGAGTAAACCCCAATTTCCTGGGAATTCATGAAAAGAGGCATTTCCAAAAAAAAAAAAAAAAGAAAGCAAATAAGGATGCTGTATCCAGATGGTCAAAATCACACAGTGAAAAACTGTCTTCAGCAGGTGGAGATTGCCAGCCTTTTAAAAAGTGGTAATGTCAAGCCTCATCAGCCAAGGAACTGCAGAACTGGGTAGGAGGCATCAGAAAAACACAGAAGCACCACATTTTCCCCAGTCACTCAGTAGATGTCATTTCCTACTGTCTCAGTGCTGAAAGGTGCTATTTTCAGAGTGAAACAGTAAAACTGAGCTGCTGACCTCCACATCCATTCAGGAGAGATTACTGCCAGTTTTGCATAACTAAAAGTAGTGATTTCTACTCAGCCTTTTCCTTTGTTTTTCTTTTTCTTTTTTTTTTTTTAACTCTTACGTATCCAGAAGGACAGAATGTCTTAGAAATTTTGAAAACAATAATACAGACGTAAATGTTGGCACTGAAGTCTCTGAGTTGAACAGGAAAATGGAGCTAGTTCAGAAGTTCTGGCTCCAACTCCTTCAGGCTCTGGATGCCCTCTGGAGAAAATCACAGGTGGTTCTGTCATTGTTGCAAGATGAAGTGTTAGGAGCCTTTGGCAGTCAAGGAGGAGGGATTGCTGGCCTCAAAAGTTCCAGATATTTAAAGCTTTCCTACCTTGAAAGGTAAAGGCCTAAGTAGAGCTCTTATGACTGCAGTACCTGGTCTTTAGGTACTGGTTTTGTCAGCTCTAGCTATGGCTGCTGGTTTAAAAATTCCAGGTGGAAACTTTTCCCTTCTGCACTCTCTCCTAAATCTCCCATCTGGTCCTCTCTTCTACCAGGGTTTTTTCACATAAACCCTAAACATCTATGTAGCAGTCCACATTTGTAATTCTGAGTCAATGACAACAAGATGTTGTGCTTGCACTCACCTGCCTAGGCTACTGATGTGATGACCGAAGTACTCTGGGTGTGGAGTTTGGTTTGGTGGGGTTTTTCTACTGTGTTCATGGGCAAAGTTCACTTCCTGTATTCTGTTCATGCCACAATAATTTGGGAAGCAGATGCCCAGCCCAGCTGAGGGAGAGTAGTGGGTTAGGAGCTATTTTGGCAGATACAAACTCTCAAAATCCACGGACCAGCTGATTCTCATGAGAGCACTGACTAAATTATAAAAAACCTTCAAAAAGAGATCACATTTCATTTTGGGATAAGTGAACCAATTTCCATCTCCCAACTCTAGAATATTTTTCTAGATGGCCTTGAAAAATTGTTGAGCTCATCACAAATATACAGAAAAGAATAGCATATGAACATGTTTTTGATAAATTTATTTCTATTCAGAAATACCAAGTAAAATCAGTTTGATTGTACAATCAGGCTGATTCAGTGCTCTAAGTGGAACATATACATATTCTTGTCTTTAGGTATATTTTCTGTATTAGCTGACTTTTGACTAAAATGATCAGCAGTTGAACAGTTAACAATGTTCACATTCTCTCTGTCATCTGCAGATTTCAGAGTCAATACTGTAAAGGGATGAACTGGTCATACCAATTGAAAATCATTCTTTTGATTGTCTTTGGTCTCTTGAACATAAGACTACATCAGTCCTGTTTGACTCATGTCTTCAAGGATTTCCTCACATCCATGCCCCTGAGGAACATAATTTTATTTTAAATAGGATGTGAGATTTCAGAGCACCAGGTTGACACCAAATTTAATAATGACAAAAAATACTGTGTGAATGCAGCATGAGAAATTTAAGAATTCAACAGAACATGCCCTTCTTCCTTCCACCTTGTTTTCTCCCTATCATACTTAAGTTCAGGTTGGCATTTGTTTATGCAGTAAGCTAGCTCCAGCTATCATCTCTCAACCCCTCCTGCCTGTTTATTTCCATCTCTGTGAAATATTTATTGCTGCTTCTTATACTCTTCTATCCTGAGGCATACGGCTTTTGTTTACATCGTAACAGAATTAAGTAGTAAGGATGTGTTTGCACAAGCCTTACAGGCATGTTCCTGCTTGGGCTTCTCAGGTGTTAATTACAGCTGCTGCTGTGTTGTAAGCAAAGGCCTATGTTTCTGGTAGAACAGAAAGTTTTACAATTGCTTGCACTGTAGAATGTGGAAGAGGTACAACTCAGAGATAATAAAGAGATAATATTAGGGCTGAGAGACTGGCAGGGTGGCTAAGTGCATGAAGAAAAAGATAGGAAAAGAGCACATAGAGGACGACTGAGTAATTTTTCTACTGTATTAGCAGCTGAAGATCCGTGCAGTGCAAGGGAGACGGGCTGAAATGTTAGCTTGGACTGGAGGCCGATCTGAAGTGAATCTGCAAGGCAACAAACTCACAGTAACTGCATTTGTGGTCATAGCTCACACTGCCCAGAAATGAGGAGTGGAGGCAGGAAACAAAGACAGTATCCACAGAAAGCTGGGGAGGACAGCAAGGCTCCTTCAGAGGAGAGTGGAGGAGGGAGAGGAAGGAACCAAAGCCTGTTGTGAACGCTGGAGAGAGCCTGGCTTCAGGCAGAGTCAGCAGGGTCCACAGCATCTGGCTGGTCACAGAAGTTCTTCACCCAGCATCAGATTAAGGAAATGGGCATCTGAAATCTTGACAACAGCAGCCTGCCTGTTCTGTGAGCAAGAACATAGGCTTTCTAAACTTCTAAAGGAACATTTAGTGTTTCTAAATCACTTCTAACACCCACAGGAAAGGCTCTGTGTCAAAGCTGAGTATTACAGTTTGATCTACATCACTAATGTACATGACGAGTTTTGCTTATCACCTATTAATTTATTCATTCCTTCTATGTTCAGAAACCACTTCTATGATAGGTATATCTGTAACATCAAAACACCAAAGGAATTGTAGTCCTGTAAACTGTTACTTCTTTAATCAACTAGATTACATGCAACTAAATATGTATTCTCTCAAAGAGAGAAGTGATATTCTAAAAGGTGATAAACAAGCTACCTTTTTGTAGTAGAAAGGCAATTAAAATGCAATGCATAACATTTATATGCCCATAATGTACAAAAATGTTTTGCTTCCAAAACGCTAACCCTGCAACTTGAGTTAGAAAAATCCATACTTTCAGCTACTTTAATACAATACATAGATGACATAAAACACTATTTTCTTTTCCCTTCTCTTTTTGTTTCTATTAATAATAATAGTAAGAAGTAAGAAAAACCTGTTATGCAAGGTAAGTTATTCAGTAAGCTAGTCATAATTCATATAGAAAGACAATATTGATTTTTATGGAAAGGCTGAAATTAGAAGCTATAAAGCATCCTTTTGTCAGAAAGGTTTTGGGGGCTAACTACTTCAACCACATTCAGAAACAAAAACTGACCTTCTAAAAAGAAAAATTTATCAATAGCCAAACAGAACGACCATGACACATTTATCTCAGTAAAATTTCTTTGATGGAAATGACAAAAATAAAGAACATTTATAGTGGGCAGAATGATCCATTGGAATAAGATAATAGATGCAAATTTTAGTCTAACTTCTGGTTTTTTCCATGGCAAAATCAATGAACTATGGTGTGTAGTAAATTAGTTAATAATGTAAGATGTCAAACCCCATAAAGGATGCAAGATTTGATTTTACAAATCAGTTCTGCCTGTGAGAAGTTTTGCAACAGTAAGTACCAGTGATTAAAATGTCAGCATGAGGGACTGCTGCAGATTCTACCACTCTAATAACAGAATGTAATGATTACATGCTTGGAAAGTCCGCATAATAACAAATAGAAATTTCAAATTCTTTTAAAGAGTGATTTAAACTGAAAATTAAAAAAGAAGCACCAAGTTACAGGAAGGTGGTCTCCACAGGCAGCTCCTTTTTAATCAGTACATGCTCTGCAGCTGCTTTTGCAGCTCATTTACCACCCTGCCAGCCAAGAGAATCTGTGTTTGGGGACAGTGTCAGATTTTCTGTGTTTGGCTTTTGCAAAAATTGTGCACGTTCTGAACATGATGCATTTGCAATTTCTTAAAATACTCTCCTATCCTCAGTTATTTGCATTCTTCAATTACCAGCCAGCCAAATCCCAACAGGACTTGACAATCTCAATGACAGCAGCTTCTTCTCACTTTCTATGGCATAACACAAACCACTGCAGAATTCCTGTAGGCTTTACCTCTTAATGTACCACTTGCTTTCAATACAAGATCCAGTTCTTTCTTCCTGATAAGTCTTGTATTACTGTTTTCAAGTGTGCAAGGAATGTGTTGCATCACTCAGTGATGACAGCTCAAAAGTGAACTTTGCAGTGGAAGTTTAGGTTTATTTGATAGTCAATGTCTTCTTTAAAAGATAAAGTGACATTATGTGTATTTCATATTTACCAAAATGTAGACTGTTGGAAAATAGTGGCAATGAAACGTATTGGGGGCTCTGAATTTGGAAATTTTCATACTGTGACTTTTTTTTGCATTCTTTTCCCATTTAGCATCTCCTTCCTTTTGCTTTCATTCAACTAGCACTGTATCCGCTTGCAAGACCACAGCTCATCCCATTTTCTTGTTATTAGGGCTGTGTTCTGCACTCTTCAAGACTTCTGATATTTTCTCAAAAACTTTTCTTTGAAGCACTGCAGCCCCTGAAGCAACTTCTTTAAAAATTCCTTCCAGCTGGATGCACTGCCAAAGCAGGTATGTGATTACTCCTTTCAAGATGGAGACTGTGCTACAAAGCATGCTCAGAGTGCAAACATCTGTCAGCCTCTCTGAAGCAAAGAACTGAGCTGTACACAGTAAGTTCAGCGTCTCATCTCAACTTCTCACCACAGGCGTCCCCAAAGCATTAACATGTTTTCATATTCACTCAGTAAAGAGTTTAAATTTGGAGACACTGGACAAACTTTGAGAATTCTCACCTTGCTGTCATCAGCCAGCCTTTCCTCTCTCTAAGTTAGCGTGCAGTGCTACAGGAGGGAGTAGATTTCTACTCACTGTAGAAATCACACTATGAGTAATTTCCCTTGAAAAACATAAGACAATGATGTAAATGTTATAAAATGTTTCACAGTCACCCTGCCAAACTTCTTTGGGATCTCCCAGCCCTGCTTTAATAAACAAAAGTCTTGAGCTATGCAGAGAAACAGCACGTGGGGTACCCATGTGCCTTCACCATTCCCCATTTAATAACTCCCACCATTAAGCAATGTTATCCCATGTCTTCTGAAACTATATTGATTTTTTGGCTTCTCAGAATTTTCCCAGCTGAGAAACTTCTGTAAAATTACTGTCATCACTGCCTTCTAGCTTTGGTTTCTTATTTATATTCCATCTATTCAATGGAAGAGACCTTTAAAACAGAGCTGGGGGTGAGAAGTAGAGGCATCCCAGTGGAAGGAACATCCATCCAGTTGAGATGCAGTAAATATGTGGGACTCTCTTCAGGTGAGTTGTGGCTCTGCCCCAAGAGCAAATAATACGTAAATGTATTTAGACTTCCATGTCCACAAGCATAGAGAAGGCAACATGTCTCAGCTATGGCATAGGATGAGGTGCAGTTGCATGAACTTCAGCTGCTTATTAGTATTAGAAAATTTGGTTAGTAATTAATAGGTAATAAGAGTCTTCATCATATATTCCCTTAAGAATTCAGAGAACACAACTGAAAAGCCTTTGCAAAAAATAGAAAACACAGTGAGTTGCAAAAGGGAAATGGAAGAGAATGTATCCTCTGTAATAAGAGATGAATGTTTGTCATTAGTTTAATGAAGGGGCCACAGAAACCTCCTGCAGCCCCCCATTAGTCTAACAGTTAGTCCATTGTATACATATACAATACACAGACACTTGTCCTTGTGAGGGATCATGTCTGGGGTAAGTCCAAAGCCTAAAAATGAAGCCATTTCTACATTTCTGAAGCTTAGATTTAAAGAGTCAGGAATTTAAGAAACAAAACAAAACAAATCCAACTTTTGACTGCCCTATTTTTCTAAAATACTATCTCATGCCTACAACAAACATTCTTCTTTGGTTTTGTCTGAGAGCTTGGTCTAATCAAGATCTATTTCCACCTAATATTTATGTTTCTGGTTAAAAAGAGAAGAATTTTCAAGACATCAGTGTTGAGCCTTGCACCTACTTCCCCTGGCTTGAACAAACATACCACATTTATATGTTAGAGAAGACAGAGACATTTTGGTCACTTGTGTCAGCAGTACATGCAGTTATGCAGAGTGGGAAAGTTTTAGTTTTCCATCTTGAGAACAGTTAGAGGTACAAGGCTGTCATTTGGAAGGGGAACTTGAATGGAGATAAAAGGTGCAGTTTATCCTCTAACTGCTATAGGATCCATAAATGTATGGGTATTTATGATAGACCACTCAAACCAATAACAAAGTAACTATTAAAATGTAATTTTGAGGAAAAATTTTACTCTTACAGAGACAAACAAACCAAATCTTTTAATTTGATGGGAGAATCACACTTGTGATCCTGTATCATAATTTCTTCCACAGCACTTGCATTTCATACACATGCAGAGCAGTGTTGTAGTTTTTTCCTGACCTGGGATCAGACACAGATGATTGCAGCAAGAATAATTCTTCATCACGTTGTGCTTGGCACAAGGAACACAGGCTGAAATCCAGAAGAGTGGAGATGCAGCTGGTGCAATGTGCAGATTTTGGAGCAATAGCCTTGTCCTGCCACCCTTTTCTGGTTATCTGTCCTGAAGGAAAGGGGAATTAACATACCACATAATCTCCATATGTATTTGGGGGTTTCCATTATGCAATTCAGGGTGAGATTTCCTACCCAGACGCACATCTGTCATCTCCCATCCTTCAGCCAACATAAGACTACAAATGTAAGAGGTCTGTAACTCATCTGAGGGTGAAAGCAGGGACTGTCACTCAGTCCTTGAAACAGCCTGCTGTCCATGGATAAACAGCATGAACTAAAACGGCAAGGCTGAGGAGAAGGCAATATGATTTTTCTTTTGCAGAAAATTAACATTTTTCAGAAAGTTACAAACACATGTATTCGTTTTGATTTTTGCTGTGAATATGAAAAAGCAACACTTTAGGCAGATCTTCAAAAGACACAGTGTACTGTTCCTGTAAATGAAAACGACATATGGTTGAGCCTGCTTGTGTTAATTGGAGATAAAAAGAGGAAAAAAAAGGGTGATATCTTTTGAAAGAGCCTCCCATTAGGGCAATAGGAGCTGCCTTTACAAGGTGTGATGTTGAAGTCTGGCTTAGCTCAATCAGCAGCACACGTGCAGTCCCACTGAAACTGCTAATGCTGCTGCAGCAAGAGACAGGGAAGTGAAACATAGTGCCAACAAAATACCAGCAGCAACAACAGAGTAATTTCTTCATTTCATCAAGGAACAGAAATCATACCAGTTAATCGTAATTGTTACTCTGTTTTTTTAAACTCAAGTCTCTAAATCAGGAGATTACTCAGCTGAAGGCCCACTATAATGAGAATATATGCTTTCTTTTTCCACAAGAATTGGAAGTGGTATGATCTAAGACTGACAACTCCAGCATCTGGGAGTGCTTAAAGCAATTCGTAGTTTTGCTCCAGTCACGTGGCTCTGGACAAAGACTGAACAAAAATCAAATTGGTTCAGAGGAAGTCCTGATGTTGAATAGAACTCAATAAATTGGGCAGGGAGACTTTGATTTATTTGCCTTGATTCATTATAAATGAATTACATTCTTTCTCATCTTGCAAATGCTTGGCTGCTATTTTTGTGTAAACATTCATGACTATGTTAATTGCATTGTATCTTTTTATATTAATTTTATAGATTTTATTGCTCTACTTCAGAGGTCCTAAATATTTGATTTATATAGTGTACTTTTTCAACAGGCATTTTCATAAGCATTATCTTCCAGATGTACTTTGTATAGTTTTCATAGAAATGCATACCACATTCCAGAAGTACTGTTGCCAAAGAATCTAATTTAAAAGTGGAGGGAAATACTTTATGATATGCAGATCTACTTCCTGCTTTGCATATTTCACATTTTAACAGCAGCATGAACTGCAAGAATAACAAGAATTAATTACTTAAGTGAGAGCTATTCTTACTGAATTAAAAAAATTAATAAGTTCCATATTTCCCACAGTTATTCTGCAAGATGATACTTAATAAAACTCCTAATCTGACTGTATAGAATCAAAATGAAACTTTACATACAAGTTTAAAAACTTACAGGTTTATATGTACATGTGTCAAGGAAGGGATGGGAACCCAAGATTCTGTATGTAACCATCTGGGAAATGAGTCAAAAAACTAAGTGAGAAAAAGAACTCTCTGAGCTGTTGCAATAATCTGCCTGAACCAGTCTAAGTCAGCATTTTGTACCTATAAGTCCCTCATATATGTACGGGCATACTTGTATACAGGACAGTGTTTTCACCTTCGGTGCTCCACTGTTCATCCATCCCCTCATGTGAGGGGAGACTTATCAGGCAATGTTCTAGCAATTGGTATGTTAAGCTGTTGGCTTGGTGGTTTTAGATTTTGACCTTGCATTTCAAGTCTCAGCCACGTATCACCACTCTGCAGTCAAAAGCTTGCTGATAGAACCGGGTGCCTGGAAGACCACGTTACCTATGCAGCAAATGCAAACAGTTCCAAGGGACATTCCCCCTGCTGTGGCTCACCAGGGAAGCTTGTATCCACTGAAACATGGTGTACTTCTGGTTTGGGGCTGGGAGCAGCAGGACACTGGCAGCCAAACGAGGAGAAAAGGCAGTTTCGTGCAACGCATGCACCGAATGGCCACCACTTTTGTAGGAGTTTGGAAGATGAATTAGCCTGATTCACAGGCTTTACAGTAAACTCCATCTTCTATGTAAGTCCTTTTTCGTACAGTTTTTTCCAAAATTTGATGTGACAAATGTAATGACATCGCTGTGGCAGATCATACAAAAGCAGCCAATGCATGACTATTTTTGGTTAATACCACTTTCCCAAGCAAGGGATCCACGCTACAGAGCTTGACATTAGATGACTTCTTGATATGTGAACAAACAGTTTTTCTGAAATACTTTGATTACATCCAATCTGTTTATGAATAATTCAGTAAAGTAACTTTCAGCTTGTGACTTTTTTCATATATAAGGTCTGAGATGAGCTGAAAAAACACAGGGCCAAACTTACTGAAATTTACAGGGTGGTTTACCCTCTGTTGTTCAGACACCCACCTTTAATGCTTAGCAGTTTCAGACTCCAGATAGGATTTTTAAAGGCATCATATCAGCTGCTGTTTTCCCACCCCACTAGGAGAGAATTTCCTTCTTCTCCTCTGTAAGTACAAATCACCCCTCCACCTTGCACACCACACTAGGTGTAGGATCTTTATCTCCACCTTTGGTGAACCACTCTTCTCCAGTCCCTCATATGAACTTGCTTCCCACTTCTTTTTTTAACTTCACTTCGGCTTTTCACTTTCCTTCTCCTTACACTCCTGCCCCTTACCCCAAAACCCTAAAACCAAAAAAGTTGGAGAGTCATATACTGGTTGGAGCCCTCACCTGTGAGAAAGAGAGACCTTGTTTTCAGGTCTGCCTTATTTTATAAGACCGCAGTGGTGGCACTCCTCTTAGTATAATATTAGGCAATAGAATATTAATTTTAGGACTAGTTTCAGATATCTGGATTGGGGTTCCATACAGACCAGACTAGGTAGCTGCTTCATCTTCTCACAGTGTTCCCAGCTCCAACATGAACACGCCTCTCGGTGTATTAGCTTGCTTCTCCCTGAAGTTTTTTCCTATGCTACAGAATGTGGTGCTCTATGGGAAGCTGTAATATATCTCTCAAATTGGCGGAGGTAAATCAGTGCCAGTGTGGCTCCCTGCCCACTCTGGACAGTCCTGCTGAGAGCCCTGTGCTAACCTGTTGCTGCTGCTCTCTGGTGTTGCAGTGCTGTAACACTGCATGGGGTTGCATGCATGCACCAACTATTTTAGAGGTAGCTGCGTGTTTCCAACATATTCTGCATTTCCTGGATTTAGACATTACTGCCTAACTCTCTACTTTAATTGGTGCCTAATTAGCACCAGTGCTGTGTTTTCCCCATGTGACTGTCTCCATCTTTACATGTCTAAATCTGTCCAGTTCATCATATGGTGTTACTCTGTTAACTGTCTAAACAAATGTAGCTTTTAATGGGTCTGTTGTGTGAAAAGTCATGTTTACACATTGAAAATTCTGCCTATTAGTAGTTTCTGCAGACAAATGCAGGAATTAGACTGCTATTCAAAATCAATACAAAAAGGACACAAAGAGAACACGGTTGGGGTGTTCTGAGTGGATATTTATGAGAGGAGAGGATTGATCATCAAGACTATATATTATACAATATCCTCTTTTATATCTAACTTCAATTGCCCCTTCTGAATGATATGCATGCTGACTAAAAAGGAAAGCAATCTGGCTGAATTCTCTTGTTACCCATTTTCTGAGAAAATTAACCAAACAAATAAAAACAATGGTATCAGGAGCTAAGATGGCCCTGTAAGTAGCACTTTGCTGGAGATAGCCAGCCATGCCAAGGGATTAATATAAATTCCTTCTGATAAATCCATCATACTCCAAGTGATACATGATGGAACATGCTAAGGCAATTCCAAGAACCATTTCAATTACAAATTATAAATTTCTATTCTGCAGGGAACCTGCTTCATCAGAGTGTCACTAAGTTGCATCCATCTGGCACACAGGCTCATTTCCCTGTCTTCAGATATTTACTATCATATTTTTCATGGGCATATATATTCCTGAACCTTCCACAAAGGACAGAAATTAATACCACCAGAACAGAGCTGCAATTCCAGTTCAGCCAAGGCAGGTGAAACTTGAAAGAATTCTATATGTATGAAATGAAAGAGTATGGGGCATCCTTATTTCATCTTCATCAAATTATCCACTGTTGCTGAAAAAAGCAAAATAAAGCTTGTATAGTTGCCATCAATTACTCTTATACTCTGAACCCTTTCTGAATTGCAGAGAGTGCTGGAGGAATTGAAATCTCAAATCTTTCATGGGTGCTTCCCAGAGGACATTACATTATGTTATTCTGTTATACCAGTGAACCTTTACTCAGTGAAGCCTGGTATCTAGATTTCTTCTATCCTTACTGTCTTCTGAAAACTAGGACCCAGTCTGTATCTTATCGCTTTCTAGTTATTTAATACCTTTGCAAACTGTCAATTCTGAAATACAACAGCTGAGAAATTTGGCTTAATGAGAATTTATTTTGAGAATTTACTTAGAAAATTTAAAAAAAAAAA
>VZRS01014842.1:1438632-1601126 GCA_013398055.1 Ifrita kowaldi
GTGAGCGCTGACACCGGTGCGGGACCGGTCGGCGGCGCCCCGAGAGCCGAGCGTGGGGGCGCGCCCTGCCACAAGTTCATGCTGGCGAAAGCAGAGTCCCCTCGAGACTTTCTCAGCCCCAAGACCGCTCTGCGCCCGAGGGCGGCTCTTTGTGTGCCCGGTGGCCGTGGCAGAGCGCGGTGTGCCGGCTGCTCGGGCCGCCAGCTCGGTCCGAGGCGGAGCGGAGCGGAGGGCAGCGCTCGCTGCCTGCGGGTCGCGCACCGGGGGAGCTCGGGCGCAGCCGCCCTGAGCTGTCAGCGCCTCCCCGCTGTGTGCTGTGCCCCGGAGAGGAGGAGCGGGATACGGGTGGCCCGCAGCAGAAGATGATGTTGTAAAAAAACAAAAACAAAAAACCGCAACTGGCCAAACCAAAAACCCCAGCTGCCCTTTGTGAACCGAGCATCCATCCTTGTGCAGCAGGTTTGCGTCTGGAGAGATGAGTGTGCTAGCAGGGTCAGTGCAGCAGCGCTCAAACACTCGAGCTCACTCTGGTGCTTTGCCAACCTGGCTGCCTGCGCAACTCCGAAGGAGGTGCCCCGGAGGAGCGGGTACAAGCCCCACGCTGTGGCCTGTAGTTCTCATCCTCATGCTGACCACAGGTTTTCACGTGGTTTTTCATTGTGGCCAGTGTCCACATTGCTAAATGTTGCTTCCCTGCAGAGCAGGGAAGTTGTGTGAAAAAGAGTTTATCGTGAGGTCGAGTACGTACCTTAGACTGGCAGGACTAGTTCAGGTGGTGGTAGGAGAAGGGGGAATGACTTTAAACTGAAAGAGGGCAGATTTAGTTTAGCTATTAGGAGGAAATTCTTCACTATGAGAGTGGCGAGGTGCTGTAACAGGTTGCCAAGAGAAGCTGTGGATGCCCCATCCTTGGTATTGTTCAAGGCCAGGCTGGATGTGGCTTTGAGCAACCTGGTCTAGTGGCAGGTGTTCCCTGCCCGTAGCAGGGAGATTGGTATAGATTGGAAGGGACCTTAAAGACCATTTAGTTCAGTTCTGTGATTCTGAGATATGAAATAGGGAACAAAACCCGAGTGTTTCTCAATATAGGAGGATTACTACAGTATAATTTGTGGTGTGAGTTTTTACCACATTAGCCGCTCTGCTTTACTTGTCTGGGAAGGTAAGGCTTTGGTGATACGTGCTGCAGAAGGACAAGCTGTAAGAGACAATGTTAGGTTGCAAACAAAAATATGGTTCATGTATTTCAGAAAAATAAGCTGCAAATCCTTTTCTATGTGTACATATTTTATGAACATCTTCATAATATAGCCCTGTGTGTGTTTCTTTTCTTTCTGGAAAAACTATCCCACATCTTCAGTCTTCAGTTAACTAGTGAGAGAGCATGGAGAGACAGTAGAACAAGAGACAACAAACACAAGTTGCAACAAGGGAAATTCCAGTGAGATATCAGGAAAAAAAATTTTAGTGTCAGAGGAGTCAGATGTTGGAACAGGCTACCCAGGGAGGTTGGGATGTCCTTGCAGATATTCAGAACTCAGCTGGACAAGCTCCTGAGCAGCCCAAGTCAATTTGTCCCTGTTTTCTTGGGGAAGTAGGACCAGGAGACCAGAAGTCACTTCCAGATAATGTTATTCTGTGATTCAGCTGTAAAAAGCCAGTGAGAATTCAGGTGAAAACAGAAGAAGAAATGCTTTGGATATTACTTCAAAAAAACAAAACAGCAATTTTGTCTTGAGTTTTAATGACTTTTTTTAAATTTTCCCCTTAATATTACAATTAGAAAGAAATTCCTTCACTGAAGAGGAAACTGAGAAATTTTCTGCCATAGAATCACAGAATTGCTAGGGTTGGAAGGCACCTCTAGAGATCAGCTAGTCCACCTCCCCTCCCAAGGCAGGGTCACCTAGAGCAGGTCAACACAGGAATGTGTCCAGGTGGGTTTTGAATGCTCCAGCCAAGGAGACTCCACAACCTCCATGGGCAGCTTGTTCCAGTGCTCTGCCACTCTTAACATAGAGAAGTTCTTCCTCATGTTGAGGTGGAACTTCTTGGGTTTCAGTTTATGGCCATTGCTTCTCGTCCTGTCACTGGGCACCATGGAAAAGAGTCTGACACCATCATCTTGGCACCCATCTTTGAGATATTTATATTTATGTGCATTAATGAGATCCCCTCTCAGTCTTCTCTTTTCTAGACTAAAGAGGCACAGCTCATGCTGGTAGAAGATTATGTTTGCAGTTGATTGGTATTTTAGTGGAATTAAACACAATATCTGGTTTTCACAGCAAAGTTTTTGTCAATTTTTAAAATTTTAGTCTTCTTCAAGGATAAACGTTGCTTAGCTTGGCTGAGAACAGACTGCAAGAAACACAGGGTTACTCAGCTTCTCACTTTGTGGCCTTTTGACTGCTTTTGAGGGATGGGGGAAATAAAACTAGCATCTACTACCCTAACCTCTCTAGCCAGTAGTTGCATGTCTGCTGGAACATCTTCTGAGACCTGCAGATGAAAGGCTTGGAAACCACTGCATCTTGGAGAATGGGTCATGATAATTTTTGTGAGGTGCTCAGCAAGTGCAGAAAAGCCTTTGTTGTGTGTGCCTGAACGTGATGAGCCTCTGGGGATGGAGCACAGTCTTACTGAAAATGTTTTGGGCTTCTTTTGAAGTGTAGGATTCTCACAGGAGAAAAGTAGACAGATCTGTTAATCTCTGTTAATGAACTTCTGCACTTGTTCTATGAATTAGTGTAGGAATTTCCTTTCCGTGCCTGAGTGACCTGGGCTGTTAAGGAGATACAGGCTTGCCTAACGTCCTGCACCAGGCTGGTGGCTGAGAGGGAAGCAGAGTCCTCATGGCTGGCTGGAGTCCTAGTGCCCACTAAGCAAGCTGTGCTGCTGCCTCTGCAGACAAGTGGGATGTACTTTGGGTGCCAAGGTGTCTGCTTGCTTGCAACTTCATGAAGTTACTTTATACTTCTCTGGTCTACGGTTTCATTTGGGTTGTCAAAGTTGATCAATGTGGGTGACATTGCAGAACATTTTATTTTTTTAAATTTTTTCAGTGAGGGCAGGTTCTACAAGAGTGGTGTGTATTCTTTGAGGTATCCAACTGGGAAGGCTTTCAAATTAGGAACAATTTTTTTTGTACCTAGAAGGCTTATTGTCTTCCAGGGAGCTAACAGAACTGCTTGGAGGAATAGGTATTGGACATCCAGTCCTGCTAACTAACAAAGCCGTGCATGTAAATGTGTGTTTTATACAGCAGTTGGAAGTTTCATGACGTTAAAAAAAAAATTAAACTTTTTCCCCCTGAAGCCACAGATTCAGTGTACAAGCAAATCTTTCCTTGTAGTCCTTCCAACCCACAATTTATGGTGTTAAAATTTACATCTCCAAACAAAATGAGCAGTTAGTTTGTAAACTGTGTTTGCAATGCTTGAATTTTGCAGTTGCTCTCATTGTGTTTAAATCTACAAAATCAAGAAGTCAGCTAAAGGGAATATTGATTTCTCTAACTATTTTGTGCCCTCCGTAGTGTGGGGACGGATTGTCTTGTCTCACTTCAGGGTTTTTATTTGCATTTGCAAGTTTCAGTGCATTGCTCACGTTTAGTTATGTTACTGTGAGGTGAATGCTTGGATTTTTTTGCCTCAGAACTTGAAAGAAAGTTCCTGAGTAACAACACAAAACTTCAATAGTGGTCTGGATAGAAATCACACCTGCATCAGGCAGGTGTGTGCATAAAAGAAAATCAAGACTGTGAAAACACTTGGTTTGAAAAACTTTCATTTTTTTCTTAAGCCTGCATCATATGCTGTGGAGGAGGTATACATTTATTTTCAAAGGAATGAAGTGTGAAAGTTTGCTAGTTCTATTAACTTTCCTTTGGAGGTGGGGAAGATGAGTGTGTTCTCAGAATATTCAGACTATCAGTAAATTTTTTTCCTCTCCCAGGCCAGCTTCTCTGGTGTCTTGTCTGTATATGCCTCTCTTTTTGTTTGGTTGCTGTACTGATTGGAGAGAATCTTGGAAAAACATTATGGCAGTTTGTAGGATAGACAATAACTGTATTCAGTATTTTCACTTCACATCACCAGCTTTTCTCTTTTATACTAGAGTCATCCAGAGCAAATGAGAGTAGAGTAGTAGATATGAGGCTGTGTTTTGTCATTTATTCTGTTCTGACTTCAAGCTTGTACAGAAAGGTCTGTGGAAAGCTGATGGTTCCTGCTGTCTGTTCTGGATGCGGCTTGCAGTGACACGGCTCAAGTTTCACACTGTAGTCATCCCATCGGGAGGGATCTAGAGCCCTGTTTTTCGGCATGAAATTATTGGGGAGGGCATAGACATATGTGGGTTATTTCTAAAGAATCTGGGGAAGATACTTAAAAGCACGTCTGTTGCCAGTAGGCTTAAATTTGCTGTGTGGGGGTGTATGCCAGCCCTGGACCATCTATGAGCTCCAAAAAACAGGAAGGTTTAAAAACTGCCAGGCTTTCCAGTACTGAACTGCAGTGTTGGGATTTGCACAAATGAGGTCTTGCTTGTTGATTCTGCCAAGGTAATCCTGGCTCACGAATCGAAAACCAACTCCAGCAGTGGGAGGAAGTGAGAAGAGTCTTCCCTTAGATGAGTAAGACACAAATCGTAAATCTTGGACAGCCCAGTGGCTTTTGGGGAATGCACTAGGGACTCCGCTCCCCTGCAACTGCAGTGGTTTTGCATTGCTTTATTCTTCCCTGCATTGACTTGTGATACGTACATGCTTCAAATTACAGAAATGAGAATTTCCGAGGGCTGGTAGCAACCCTCTAATGGCCAATAAAAAAATAAAACCTTTGGATCTTCAGTATTTGCTGTGCAAACTTGTTGTTCGTGTCAATTAAAACATTTCCCCTGCTGAACTTGCCGGGAGCCTGCCAGCAAGTGCACGAGTTTGATTGCATGTGAAAGTTGCCTGTGCTGTGGTTTCCTGTGCAAGACGAAAGTCTTAAGTGTCCACTTGTATTCCTCAAACAATTGCTGTGTTGCTCTCACTCTTCATGACACTGGGTGTTCTCAGGTATTTTGGCCAAGATGGGCTTGGTAGCTTGAAAGCTGTTACAACAAACAGTTATGTTTATTTTGGACACATCGGGGAATATAACCGTAACAGAAGAAGAAAGAAATCTGGGTATTTGGGGAGGCTGTTACAAAAATCTTCAAAATATTTTAAACTAAACAGCAAGTGAAACTTTTTATTTAAATCGGGGTAGTAGGAATTTGCTTTATTTTGGTAGGGTGTTGCAGTTGGATTTTTTTGTTTGTTTGGTTTGGTTTTGTTTTCTTTTTTCCCTGAACTGTCTGACTTTTTCCTGTTAACCTATTAAGAGAGGCACAAAAAAATGATTATCCAAAGAAAACAGTAAAAGTGACTGTCAGTGTTTTGTATACAAATTTTTTATAAGCTGTAGAAGGGAGGAACAACAGTAGGATTTTTGGGGTTTTTTGAGAGGGATTAGTTGGGTTTTTTATTCTGGTAATACTGCATTTTTATGTAGAATGATGTAAAGCACAGAATTCTTCAGGGCAAGCTTTTCTGAAAAATAGAAGCGCCTAGCAGGCTTTATTTTTGCAGGTAGACAGCATGCTGCCTTTACATGGCCGAAAAGGGTTGTCTCGTCCAGTTTTGTTTTGCACATGCATGGATCAGGAATCCTTTAGTTTTGAAGGCTCTTCAGGTGTGTGAGTAGGAGAAACACCCTCAAGGAAAGACAGTCAGGTCTGTAGGTGAGATTGACTGTGTGGTGACACAAT
Source organism: Ifrita kowaldi (assembly GCA_013398055.1). Classification (NCBI taxonomy): domain Eukaryota; kingdom Metazoa; phylum Chordata; class Aves; order Passeriformes; family Cinclosomatidae; genus Ifrita; species Ifrita kowaldi. The sequence goes on from VZRS01014842.1 coordinate 1,444,432, forward strand.
AACCGTTTCTGAGATGCCTATGCTTTTAAAAAGGCCTTATGTTCTTATTTACATATTTTATTTCTTATTGCTCTCAAAAGAGAGAGCTCTTCTGTACTCTAAAGCATTTTGATTATGGCCTGAGAGGATTGTTTAGTTGCAATTCACTTGAAATCAATTATGTTTCAAAATTCATTAACATTGTAGGGAACAGAAAGGTCAGTTTAGAAGCTGCTTCCTGAAAACCTTGAAAAGAGGTGGTCTGAACCTAAATCACAAGTCTGTATCTATCTTTCTTAATTAGCTTTTCTCTTTGGACTTCCTCATTTTGCTATTGTGAGAGCCATACATATTATCTTTTAGATAAAATATGTTTGGACTTCCATTTAGGTTGCTAAACTCTCAAGTTATAAGTGAGCTTTTTTGGAAGACAAGAGAGAAGCCTCATCTCCAAGTAGCTTTTGTTAAAAGGCTGCTCATCACTCACAGCTTGTCTGATGGTAAGATTAACAAAGCTTTGCCTAACCCGTGGTGCTGTCAAGAAATACTCTGTGGAGAACCAGAATGCACCTCGTTTTATGACCAAGGTCATAAAACTCAAGCCTTTTCCTTTCAAGAAGATTACTCTGGACTACATCATTCTAGCTGGCCAAAACACTCTGTACAGTGAAGTCATAGCAAAAAATGCTTAAGACTGTGTGAATGCGTTGTGATAATATTCTAAATATATTTGGAAAATTGGGCAGCATTTATTCAGGAATGTATTTTCTGCTTTTAAAATCAGACTCCAGTCTGGGAATCAGGAATCGCATATAGGTATATGTGTACATGTTTTTGTTTCATATCGTCAACTTTGTCATTTGGCAAGGGATTTAAAGGATTAGTTCAGTCCCTGATGAGAGAGAATATTACTACATCTTTTTCAAAATTTTATTTATTTAGTTTACTTTCAGGTTATATGGCAGTGTGGTATATACACCTGTGAGAGAACAAGTCTGCTGGTTAAATGGAGTGTTCCACTTGGGCCTGAGGAGATGAGAGAGGCTTCAGTTCCCTGCCCTGACAGACTTCATGTGACATTGAACAAGTCGTGTATTAATTCTCTCTGTGTTTAACCCCCTTTTGTCCAAATGACATTTTGAAGATAAATGTGTGACAGATTATGATAGTCTGAGATACTGTAGTGTCATAGTCACAGAAATACTGGGAGGAAAGAGATGCTTTTGATAAATCCTTTTGTTGTGGACGGGTTCTGACTGTGTCAAAGAGATAAAGCAGATAGTGTTAGGAGGGAGCTCCTGTGTAGACTGAGGCAAAGTCAGTGGTCCAGCTGCTTTTCTTTGAAGGATGTCACCACTGTTAGCTGTCAGAGTCTCTGTGCCGTTTCACTTCTGGAGTTATTATTATATTTGGTTTCCAGAGTCTCGTCGAAGGGTTTCAGTTTTTAGATATATCTTCCTCTGAAAGACTTTATGTTCAGGAGAAGGTAACCAAATAATTTATTGCTTGTTTCCCGTGGTGCTGCTTAGACTTGATTTGTGAAAATGCAGTTTCTTGAAGCCTTGTTCACCCCAAGTGAATGGCAGGCACTTCGTTCTCTATCAGAGTACTCAGCCAAAAGGAATTGTGACTGTTATGAGGAAAAAAGTGGCCGTTGCAATGGTTCTCATATTTTCATATGAAATTAGGGAGAAGGAATATTGCTTTTGCTTGAGGTTTACTAAGAATGATAAAAATTGAAGGGTGCTAGAATGAGAGACTGTAGCAAAAGTAACTCATACAGAAGCTACAACACTTCATGCTCTGTGGGGAAAATAAAGGCTGTCTGATTTTTTCCCTCCATTACCTCTGGTAAAGGGTCTGAGATTAGTTAAAATTTGTGCTGGCTCTACTACAGTGATTCCTGATAAATACTGTTTTGAAATCATTAGCGCATGTCAAAATCACCAGTGACAGTAAGTGGAAGTTCTTCATTTGTTATTTAAGTACAGGGCTCTTTTATCAAAATTTGTAGAACATATGATGAAGGTATAACGGAGGGAATTGGGTTTTACATTATTTTTGGTGGGAACACTGTGAAATGGTTGAGCAGGTATCCTTTTTTTTACCCCCTTTTCCAGATGGTAATTTATCCTTTCTGTCCCATTATTTAAATTCATACATTAATAAAAAGTGTGTCTGCTCTCTCTTGTGTCTAGCAAAAATCTGGGATTACTGAAATTGCTTCAGTGTGTTTTGTATGATAGTCACCACATTTTCTTGGAGGTAAATTTTGAGCACTTGAGGAAACTCTTCTTTCTGGGTTGTTTTCTTAGCTTCATGTGCAAGTACTTGCACATTGTTAGCCTCTGGCTCCTGAAACCTATTCAAGAAGAGCTGTTTGTTTTGTTTTCATGGCTGTCCCTCTCTGCAAAGACAGGTTTTCAGGTAAGATGTTAAGAGTTTGTTTTCATCTTGGACTGGACAGACAAGTGTGTTGTAGGGTTTTTTTGAAGTTGTGACTTTGCACTTGCTGCTGACCACCTGTGAGCTCTGTTTTAAGTTGCAGTGGTGTGAAAGAAAGCCCTGTGTTTCCTCTGTTACAAGTACAGCCAGGGGGGGTCAATAGCCACTCTGTGTGCTCATGAGAGTGTGTACAAACACACGTACAAAAATCAGCTACTGCATTGTAGTAACTTGAGGATGCTTCTGTTTGGATTGTTTCTCCTGAAGAACTGGGGGTAGGGGGAGGTCCTCCTGTCCCCCTTCTGTGCTGTGTTGTCGGGGGTTTTTTTGACCAGTAAGTTTTGGAGCTAGGGCTTGCAAGGGTGTTGGTGCTGCTCATTCATACCATGGGGGTAGGAAAGACAATAATCCTTTTGAGATTGCTGAGAATTAAGTTCCTCTTCGGATCTTGCTATAAGATTCATAGTCCTCTCAGCTATTTGTCTGCTTTTCCTGTCTCATCAGTGGAGGGAGAGAGCCATTTCCAGGCCATTGCAGTTTATTATAGACATGATACAAGTAGGATCAGCCCTTTTTGGAGATGTCTGTTGTCTGTAGCCTGTTGGCATTAACTTAGAAGGGAACACCAAGCTGGGATAGGCTGCCACTGCCTTAGCCACTGCTGCCTTTCCCTGGGCAGCAGAGGTGCTTGCCTGCAAGAGACCTAGTCTGACTGCTACAGCAGTGGCTCCACAAGCTTTTAGCTTATGCTTCTTCAAGTTTTTTGTTTGATTGTTTGTTTTTGGTTTTTTTTTTTTTTTTTTTTTTTAGCTCTCAAGTGAAAGCTGTGGAAAGTGATGACATGATTTTTTTTTTCTTTTTCCAGCGGGGAATGTTTCCTCATAGTTATTGGTGAGCAGGCAAGTAGATTTTCAAACATAACTTGTGTTTATGTAATGAGGCATTTGTTTTTCTTTGTTTTAGAATCTGGGTTAGAGGATGTTTGGAGACTGGAGGGGTGGATAGGAAGTGGAGAGCAATTATTTAACTGAAATTTATTTTACTCTCCTGCTCTTTGGAGCTGCACTGAGGGAAGCAGACCCTGTTGTGTTGAAAATAGATGTTTGGCTTTGTTCGTAAGCCTGGAAGCACAATGATTAGGTTTGTGTTACGGTTTCTGAGTACTAATGCTTTAGAAATAGACATTTGGATGCTTGCCAAGGCTTGCTACTTATCATACTTAATGATTCAGAGGAGAAGTCATCAGGAGACTGGGATGGGGATCGTAGTGTCTGTGCCTGTTTGAGTGAAGAAGCAGTACATCTCTGCCATAAGTAAATAGTATGTTTCAGCACCCCTGAGAGTGTTTATTTTAAAAACCTCTGCTGATCAAGTGGATGGTTGGTTCAGTTTAATGTAGCTGCCCCAGAGAGAGGATGCCAGCATAACCTTGTGCTCTTACAAGGTTACTAACTGCTAGGAAGTGACAATTCTGTAATTCTGTGAGGTGAGCTGCTAGTGATGAACAGTTGCTGGTCAAGGGGATTTGATTTATTGATTCCACTTTTATTTTCTAATGTAGAATGTCCTGGACATTCCTGGGAGAGGACTTGCTCCTTACAACTCTTATTGTTAATAGATATTTCTGAAATACATACAACAAAGTTGTTAGAATAAGTGAATGTTTCTTAGCTTTGGCTTAATTACTGCTGGAGACTATTGTCAGGCTTCTGTCATTGCCTGGCCTTTGCATGGAATGGCAGATTTCTTTGGAGGAACCTTTGATTTTCTCAAAGATTTTTACATGGTGTTTCAGCCCAGATTTCAAAGCTTGCTTTTGAAATCTGAATTCCAGTTGTGTCTTTTTACCTTGTGAAATACTCCCAGCTTTGGGAACTCTTTGGGAGTTCAGATTAGAGCTTGCATTCTTTCCGTGAATGTTCTGGGAGTCTTTTTATTCTATCCAGGTTATGAAGTTTTATGCTTTTCCTTCATGGCAGTGTCTTGTGTTGAAATGGGCATGAGTCCTGAAGGGGTTGGGGCATGGAAAGCCTTATGACATTGTTTCAGAAAGAATTTGAGGATTATCTCACAATATACAAGTTTTGGGTTAGATTTCAGGTGGCACAGTAATTTTGTGAATGTTTACAAAAATTGATTGGTTTTATGCCTCTGTTTATCTCATAGCAATTAGGAGGAGAGAGCATTAAGTATGGCCAATATTGATGCAGTCTTTTTGTTGTGTCTTATTTTTTTGTTCTCTTACTACCTTCCAAGAACCTCTTTTTCCTTCTGTTCCCCTTGTATTTACAGGTAGTTTCCCAATCCTTTTGTTACTCTGTTCCTCTGTAACACCAAACCACATTTAGCAGATGATGATTTCCCAGTCATGAATTACTGGTGCTCCTATTTCCTTCAACCAGATTTTCTTTTTTCAGTGGCTTGCATCATAGAGCAAATACTCTTGCCTCTTTTGCTGGCCTACATCTAGAGAAGAGCCACCTGAATCTCTGCATTGAAAATCAGAAAAAAATGGGATCTTAGAAGAAGTGTTCCATAAGCAGTCCATGCTTTTGCATTCTTAAAAGGTAAGGAAAAAGGCTGAGGTACTGTGAAATACACAGAAAGATCTTGGGGGTGTGATGTTGGTAGAGCTCCTCTGTACAAGTTTGATGAGATTACAGGTAGAAATTGCATTCAGATTGGGCAATGCAGTGGCAAGAAGAGGTTGTTAAATAGGAGAGAACTATAGGGGGAGGAGGGGACAGGCTTGGTGTCGTGATCAGTAAAAGTTATACAAGGTTTAGACTGTGCGTGTCTTGTCTGTAAGAACTTTACTCCTTGTTTCAGAGGTTCCCTCTTAAGTCAGCAGGGAGAGACAGTGGCGTCTCCAAAGACTAACTCAGGCTTCTGATGTGTCTATGACAACAGAACCCCTGACTTAGGCACAGAGAAATACTTGAAGTTTGGTGGGAAGAATCTGAGTTGGTACTTGGTACTTACTCTCAGAAACACTCGTTGATGACCAGTGGTAGGCTTCCAAAGAGGAGGCGGAGAAGGATGGGGCAGGGAGAGAGGAGCTGGGAAGTTACAGTAGCAAGAAATTTGAATAGAGAGATCATCACTTCATGTCAGTGGGTCATTGAAACCTGAGTGCTTAGGATGCATAAAAATTACTACATAAGGCACTGGAAAAATAGCACTGCAGGGGGTATCTATCCCTGCTTGACGAGTGGATTTGGTGCCATGTTTGTTTCTCCCTAGCTCTTGCAGTTCTATGAAAATGGTGTGCGACAACAGCTTTGATATGATCTGAAATGTTGCAGCAGATATTGTAAGGCAAAGGCTGTGAAATTGCTGACTTCTCAGTTCCTTTCATGTCTGCAGCTGATTGTTCTTTTCCTAGCAGAACTCCCCATACAAATGTGCAGATTTCTTTTGTGTTGCCTGGTGGGAGATAGCACAGTAAGTAAATTAGGGTGAATAATAAAACAGCGGAGGCTAAACCCTACCACCCGTTTATCTGAGGTTTTGTGGGGGTTTTTTTGGGGGATGGGGTGTTGGTTTGGGGCTTTTTTTGGCAGGGGGAGTATTGTTTTTGTGAAGTAGAGATTCTCAGAAGTGTGATTGAATGAAAGCTGAAATAGAAAGTGCTTCATTCTCTAACTGCATGCCCTCTACCTTGCCTCACTATTAATGAGCAAAACCTATCACTTAATATCATCCATTCAATAATATCTTTCTGGGGAGTCAGTCAAGTTTAGCATGAGTTATTTAGTCTTCTGATGAACAGCCTTACTTCATTAGGCCTGTTGCATTTTCCCCTGTCTAGTTTTGAATCTGATACTTGTCTCATCTAATCAATGAAGCAAATTTTGGCAAAGCTCTGTGATTCGTTATAGCCCAGCACTTGTCTGTTTTTCACACTATGCTACATGAAAACAGCTGACAGCTTCAGTTCTTTTTCCTCTGGAACACTTCTGTTATGAATTTTAGAAGCTGAAAGATTTTTAAATAGCGCGTAGTATCTTTCACCTTCTGACCCCAGCTCAAATACAGCTGAGGCTGGCAGTAACTGGATCTTATTATTGCTGTGCTGAGGTGTTCAGTTAGCTGTGTGCAGTAGGTTCATTTAGGTGGCTGTGATGCTGCCACTCCCCTCTTCACCCCGCTGGCTCAAGGGTACTGCGTGTCATGCCAGTGTGAGGGTGTGCAGCACCAGTGGAGCATCCAGTGGCTGTTACCTGCTAGGGGTCCCAGTGGGCTGATGCACTTTTCTCCCTCTATTTAAATGTGCTGTGGTTCTAGTGATGGTGTATGTCCTGCTCACGCTTAGTGCAAGAGGGACTTGAGATTCAGAAAGATGTTAATAAGGGTTACAAAGCTCAGGGAAGGGGGGCATGGACCCAGCTGTCCCCAAGATAAGAGCTGTGCCTGCGTGCTGAATTTCTTTGTACTACCCTGCTGCATAGTTGGACTTGTTTGTTTGGAGCTATTGTATCAATGATAAATTTATTCTTTGCCAAAAAAAAAAAAAGGCAAGCCTGAAATTTTCTGCTCAAGTGTCATAAAGAAATCTTTCCATCTTCTGTAAAAGAAGCTGCTAAGTGTCCTTCTTGCTTCCTGTTCACTCAGTCACTACTGACTGGAGAGTACAACTCTGTTACCCTCATGCCTGTTTTCATCTAGCATGTCAAAGAGGAAGGTAATTATTAACATTTCTTATTTAATTTAAAGGGCACAGAGAGGTGATTTGGTGTCATTTGCCTAAATAATAGCAGTATCAGGAATAGGGTTATAATTCTCTTCACTCTTAGAAGGGCAGGGATTTTCCCAGAAACCTGTGCACACCATTTCCAACAAAACACTGATGCCCAGCAACATGGAAACTCTTCTACTTGCCTTTACTTCAGCACTTGCCTGCCTCTCCTGGCTGGGATGGTTTGAATTTGTTCAGTCTGTGAGCTTTATATCTGCACAGCATTCCTGAAAAGTAATGAAGTTGTTTTTCTGATGGGACTTTTTGAAGCGCAAGGGAAGTGTGAAAACAGGTCTACCAAACTGTGGGCTGCTTTTGCCCAGCAGAGCCTCCATCCAGCCCAGGCATAAACTCATATTTTCCTGTCTTTGAGCAGCAACCTTTTAGAGTCTTTCCTCACCCTGTTCCACTCAGTAGGGAAGCCTGGTACTGCAGAACTGTATGTTGGACTTGAAACTCTCAAAATGACAGGGAAGCATGTGGGAGGAAGTGATAGCTGGGACAAGAAAAAGTGGGGTAAGAGAAGCACAGGTTGCTGCGCAAAACTTTCCTGATTTAAGCTAGAAAAGCATGCCTTTTAATGTATTCTGCTTAAAAAGAGCTTGTGAGAGACAGGAATAGTACTGGGGGAGCAGACAAGTGATAAGGGGCATGTTAAGGAACTTATTCCTATTGAAAAGTATTTCTTGCTCCTTTCTGCAGCTGTCTTCAACACCTCTGTGGAATTTGCTCACCAAAGCCTCTACTGTGAGTGGAAAAAGTTGTATTTGTGGCACGAGTAGATGTTAAAACAGCTGCTTTATGTAGCCAACACAGGTTAAAAGCTTCAGAAATGTTTCCTTAACTTACTTAGTCTCAAGACAGGAATATTTTTAATACAAAGGAGCTCATAATGCAAGGGAGTTGATTTGCTCAGGCAAATTTTATCCATCTGTTAGGCTCTCTGGTATTTTTAACTGAATTTTAACTGGTTTTTTAACAGTATTTTAAACTGAAATTTTACATCCACATTTTTCCTTTATTCAGAGGTAACAGTTGCATCGTATGAGAAGAATGACCAGAGAATTTGTTCTTGCACTCTAACAGAATCATTACCATGCCACGAGCACGAAGTAATTATGAAACTGAAGGCAGATCAGTTGAATGTCTGATGCTCTTGCAGCATGATTGTTTTGTCTCACAAAGCCTAAAACCAGAAAATTTTCGTACAGGCTACTCTGGATCTGCGTCCAAACTTGAAATCTAATTGTTAGGAGAAATAAATGTGGTCTCAGGCAATTCCTTTGTGAATATGGTCTACATCAAAGAAAATAAGAAACCCACACTGATTAAATATATAGTTAAGTCTGAGATAAAAATGACAGGTTTAGCTATTCAGCTAAATATAAGATGTAATATGGCCCTGGTTAAAAATATTTCCTTACTCATACTCTATAAATAACATCATAAGTATGGTTTATACTTTCTCCAAACACCCATTCTTCACTTCTGTTCTAAACTCCTCATCTCTGACTGCACTGGATCTGCTTGCTGGCGAGGCATCTCTCCTATTTTCAGTGAATCTCTTTTATTTGCTTTAGTGGCCGATGAATGGTTCATGGATTGCAGAACGGAGAACTCTTAATTGCTGATGCCACGTGAGCAGTGGGAATTTTTAGTGCAAACCTGTATGTTGCATTTGGTCCTATTGCACAGAGCCTTGTGGTACTGTGCCAATCATAGCTATGGTTTGGCAAATGCTCCTGCTCAGCTGGGAGAGGAGGTGGGAGGGAAGAACAAGGAAGAGGAGAATAGTAAGCATTCTTTCACTTTCCTTCCTTGCCTGTGTTTATGGACACTTGGAACAAAGTGATGGTAGCACTAATGTGAGACTTAATGTGTTCAAACTCCTGAATCTGTACTTACTAGCAAACCACAAAAAACAGTTTAAAGAAAGTATAAACTTGTGGAATGTTCTTTTGTGTTCTCTTGCAAGCACTGCAATTTCTTTGAGAGAGAAAAATAATTGCTTTACTGCCTTAAAAATCCTGGAAAGAAAATAGTTTAGAATTGGGAAAGTCTGTAGTTGGCCATGAAAGTCAGAGTTTGCATTGATGGTTCTTATGTTAGTCTTACCTACTTCAGTCTGTCTGTGACACAAAAGTTAGGTTCCTGCTGAGAATTACAGTTCAGTAGAGGCTGATATTTACTTTCTCTTACTAGAAATAACAGAGTGTGTGACGAAAGTAGGGTTATTATACTGGCATATCTTGAAATTTCTTAGAATTTGCATTTCATTATTTAATATTATTTTATTTATGCAACTCTATCTTCCGTTTGTTTTGTTTGGAGATCAGTCTGTAGTGCCGTATTTTCTTTTTCAGGAAGAAGGCATGCTAGATTTGTTTCATGAATAGTAATATTTTTCCTGCATGTGTTTTAGTGTGGAGGTAGTGCAGAGCTTAGATGCTGTGCTATTACAGGACTTTTTCTGTAGGAGAAATAAGACAGTCTCCTTCTGGAGAAAAGAAGATCTGTAATACACATGTGTGAATATACCTATGAAAATAGAAATAATATTTCGGGTTACGCATAGTTTCATCAACATGAAAGGATGACACTTTGCATTCATGACAAAGCTGAAGCATGTGTAATAAATTGTTTAAACCTTTTCAGCTTTCTTCTTTGCAGGTTACGCATAGTTTTATGTCCTCCCTCTACAGTAAAAATGAAAAAGGAATGGATATAAATAATTAAAACTCTTACCACTGGATCTCCTTTATCCATGAGGTTCAGATGAGACAGTTTTGACAATGTTTCTCCTGCATCTGTGGTAATAGCTAGTATTGAGCAAGGATTGGTGTAGTTAACAAGTTCTGTGGATAAGAAGAGGTAATAACCTGGTAGATTGATCCAAAATACTTTCAATGTGTTTCATACAAGTTTTCCTCAAGGTGGAAATGGCCAGGTTGCCTATGAATGTACCTATGAAAAAATTGGTGTGAGGTGCTGTTGAAAGTAACTTTGATTTCTGTGCGTGCTCTCCTCTTGGAATTTGGGGGTTCAGGCAGCAATGAATGTGCTTTGTGCTTCCAACTGCTTAAATATTTTCCTAAGTTACTGCATGTGAACTTACTGATGGCTTTCTGATAAGATCTGTATTGAATCCTCCCTGGGAGGAGTACAGAGACATTGTTCGAGCATGCGAGGACAGGGTTAGGACAGCCAAAGCCCACCTGCAGCTGAATCTAGCAAAGGATGGGAAGGGGAACAAGAAGGGCTCCTACAACCATATCAGCAGCAAAAGCAAGAGCAAGGAGAAGGAGGGCCTGCTGCTGAACAGGGGCGGACAAGGCTGAGGTACTTAAAGCCACCTTCACCTCAGCCTTTACTGGTGAGATTTGCCTCCAGAAATCCCAGGCAAGGAAGACTCTTGTCCAGGGCCAGGTTATTCCCATTAATACCCAGTGACAGGACAGGAGGCCGTAGTCACAGACTGAAATACAGGAAATTCCACTGAAACATCAGAAAACCCTTTTCATGTAAGGGTGATTGAGCACTGGCGTAGGTTTCCCCAGGATACTCAAAACAGTTCCTGACCACCCTGGTCCAGCTGGCCCCACTCTGAGCAGGGGATTGGAGTGGATGAGAGGCTCTGCTGAGGTGCCTTTCTGCCCCACTGTGCAGTGGGGCTGTGTGCCTGGGATCTCTTGGCATGTGCTGTCCTTTTAGAAACTTCGTTAGGAGTAGGAGTGAAAAGTCAACTCTAGTGTAAAGCATGGAAAAAATGCGATGGACGTGATAGATGTGGTGCTGATTAGTGGCAGTTTTAGGAACAGAGGTTGGGTCCTAGTATCAGTCTCAATGTAAAGGAGATTGATATGTCAAAATTGCATGTCACATTTATGAATCAATTGTAAGACTTGAATTTTTTCCGGGACTCTGGAAAATTATTTTCTGAGAACTGATTACTTAGCATGCAAGAGCATAATTTTTGTGTTGCAAAAGGAAAGACAGACTACCTGACTGCTAACTGTATAATTTTAGCCACCACCAATCTTACTTGCTAAGTAGTAAGCTAGAAGGTGGAATATGCTGCTGCAAACTTTTCTTGATCCTGGTATTCCTTGTATAGGTTTCTTTTAGTGGCTGTGTGAAATCTATCTGTTGTCTTGCCTAGTGTCATTCTCAAAGAAGGATACAGCGAGTGGCTAAAGAGAAGAATAAGTAGTAACTCTGGTAAAAAAACATGAGTTTGCTTTACACACAATTAAATATCCTGTTGGACTTGAGCCTAGGAATCAGGATAATTTATGCCTATAACATACTGTAGCTGAAAACATTTAGAAATACTGTTTTATGAGCTTCTGTATGTATTCTACAAAAGTAAGTTTTTCCAAAAAGAGTCTTGGATAATGTCTGAGTATGAGGGAGAACAAGAATGGATAGCTAATCCAAGAGAGACTGTATATGGTTGTGTTGGGAAGGGAATGCTCCTTAGCAATGCTGGTTATCATTTACCACTTTTAGCACAATTGCTTTTTTCCCCTCTGTAGTATGTTTTCCCTCCTGGGTCAATAGGAGAGCAGTTTCTTAGAAACTTTACTTGGAAGTAGTACAGTAAATCCATTGTGCCTCTAGGATGTATTAACTTCAAAAGATATGATGCCTCAGTCTCCTAGTTGGACAGAATCTAGCCTGCTTGTTTGCTGGGTTTTTTCTCCTCTTACTGCAGTGTGATTTTTATTTTGCAAAGGCATGGTCTAATTCTTTCAAGCGAAAAATGTTGAAGCAGATTTGTTTCAATGAAATTGATACCTCTGGCAAGTTGGATCTAATTCAGATGGCTGTGCCAAGGATGGAAGTCCTGAAGCTTAAGGAGACAAAAGAAAACAAAGAATTTTTTCAATTAGAGCTTAACTTTAAAAAAATAGAGTAAACTGAGCTTAAAATTACATGTGAGTGGAGAGCTGTTGTGTTAATTTATTTACTAAGATGAGCAGCAATATTCTGAGATTTTTCTTCACACAAATGACATTTATATTTGGCACTGTTAAGCATTCCTATCTGAAGGAAATTTTCTTGGTTTTTGCAGCACTTCTGTTTGCTGGAGTGAAGGAAGAGCAATTTGAATACTTGTACATTCCTTTTCCTACAGCCCCGCTGTAACTGTGTGTGTTAACTAGATCTTGTTAACTGGCAAAGCTTCTGAGGAAGTTTTAAAGGAAACCTTTTAAGGGTCAAGACTGAAAGTATTTATTAGGGCAGGCTCCAATATCTTTGCAGAACTTTAATGGATGCAGTGATGTTGCAAGTTGACAAAGAATTCATTTGAATAATTTAAGATATAGAATTGAGGTATGTAACTGCATTTAATTGATTTTTCCTAATTTTGCCCACTTTCTTTTCCTCAAGTATCTAAACAGTTTATAGAAGTCTTACTTGTGATAAGTCTCCATGTAAACAGATACCAAATACTTTTAAAAGATAAAGACATAGCTTTCTATTTTCTGTACCTCTCCCCTCTGGGTTGCCTACTGATTGCCTAAACCTCTGAAAAAACTGAGTAGCTGGAAAAAGGGAAACCAGCTGATAGTGACTTCTCACCCTTTAATGTGGAGTCTGCTGATGAATCACCATTGGATGAGAGATGAAGGAATTCTGAAAAAAAAAATCAACAGCCCAAAACCAGGAAACAAAGGAAAATAAAAAGGATTGAATGCTTAAAAGATGTCTTGTGACCTTAGTGGAAGAGTACCTGTCTGGTAAAATTTCAGTCGAGTAGGTTAAACAAGAGGGTAGCAATTCTCAGGTAAGGAGCCTGTGTAATTTCCCTTTAAAACACGTTGTCACACCTGGGAGCAGGGACACCTGCTCTTAGCTGCAGGCCATGCAAAATGTACATTTCCTTTAGTGGGGTGCATTGTCCTACTTAAGAATGAAATTGGAAGTTTTTCTGCTTTTCCCACTCCCTTTGATGCAAACCTCAGTTGCATTAGTGGGTGCTAGCACCCAGTCTGCAAGCACAAGCCAGGCCAAGAGGGTCTTCTTGAGAAGGAGGGGAAACTGTGGTACTGCACCACTGCCCAGCAGCCCTTTGAAACTGATGGTTCTCTGCTCTAAAAATAAACAGTGGCAATAAAGAGATTTGGAATTACAGATAAACACTGATACTGTAAAGTGAATATTAAATCCTGCTTTGTAGAGTAGACTTGTATGCCATTTTTACAAGGCTGTGCTTTGTTTCTCTGTGGAACTGTACAGGCTTTTTCAAGGAATAGGAAATTTTCCCTGAGTAACCTTTGGGTAAGAGTAGTTTCTCAGCACTTTGAGATGGCAACTTTGATACACTGGCAAAAAGCATTCCCTTATCCACTGCTTGTTTTTCTATTCTGTCCTTTCTTGGGAAGGCAGGAGTGTAAGCAACAGGACGAAGAATTTCTTCTGAAGTTGCTCTGGAAATTAAAAATTTGTCTACTTAATGCACATAACAGTACCTTACACTGTGACTTAGTTTTACTATTTTGAAAAATACTGATGGGACTTCTTGTTGTTACATGTAGGAGATTTTTTTTATTATTATTAATTGTGCCATAGTTGGATTGTAATTTCCTCACAAACTGAAGGGAGAAGCTTGAAGTTAAAAATCTAAATAGTCAGAGCAATGTTATAGAAGCAGTGCTTATCAGAACTAACACTAAAATCCTAACACTGATATCCTAAAAAGAATGTTTGAGACCAGAAAGATGAAAGGGTCTAGAGATGATGTTCATAATTATTAAATATAAAGTAAACTTGATGAAATGCAGACTTTGATTTTAGATAGACAAGAATTTACAAAGAAGTCACCTTTTACAGATGTAGGGAAGAATAAGAAATTACTCAAGTTTTAAGCTTATTTCTGTCAGTATGCTCTTCCCTGCACCACATGAACAAGTATCTAGAAAAACAACTACGAATCAAATGTTATTCGAAAAAGTTAGCCATGTTTTAAGATCCAAGGAGGAATGTTTAAAATTGTAGGAATTTTTGAATATCGCTTTTGCTGTTCTGTTAAAGAAATAATTTGAATCTTGGATCTTCATTTGAATCTGGCTTTCTGAAAGTAAATATCAATATGGTCTATTAATTTTGAAATATATTGAAATTGTCATCACGTAGTTGACAGTGACTACTAACAGTTAAGAGAACCCCATGATCTAAAGAGAACAAATAACTACTGCTTACTGTTGGACTTGCATCAAAATCCTTCTCTCTTTCTCAAAAATGCAGCTGACTGTAGCTGCCAGCTAATGTACAAACAGAATTGAGAGAGGGAACAGCTGTGCTCTGAAAAACAGCAGAGCTCAAAGGCAACAGCACCCGCCTCGGCTCCTCTGGTATTTGGTTTCAGGCTAGAATTATACATTTTGGGGTACTTTTATATATGTAAGTAAGCTTTTCTAGGCGTTCTTTAGGATTAAGGATTTCTCCTAAAGGGAAAAAAAAAGTAACAGTATGTTGATTTTAAGAGTAACTTCATCCCATTTGTTCTTACCTTTGTGCTTTTAACATTTCTTACAAATTTCTGTAACAGTCAGTGTTTATTGAATAGGGTTTGTAGGTCCAGTATTATGCAGATAGCATCTCTGAACCTACTTGATGAGTGCATGTTGGCCAAAAAGGTCCTATGGTGCCATAGCCTGGTTCAACTGGATTTTGAGGAGTACCATCTAGAAATAGGTGGCAATTACCTAATAAAATATTTCTGCATGGTGGGCTTCTATGTTATGGGAAGTGGGACTCCCTCATTAGAGAGCAAATAGTGTGTGTCATGTTTCAGGTGGGACTGGAGCTGAATCTGCATGTGGCAGATATTAAAAAAGATAGCAAGTGGTGGCTAAAATTAGGTCAATTACACTAACAGAAAAAAATTAAAGTGGTGAGTATGAAGAGTGGTAAATATGAAGGTGTGCATTCATGCAGCTTTTTGTGTGCATTGTGGTGTGCCACAGATCATTCTGTATCTTACTGAAACGCACATAGAGCTTGTTACAGGGAAGAACATTTGTTAGACACTAGAAACTTTTGACAAACTGTGTTCTAGTGAATGTAAATTTAATATTGCCCTAAAATCTAACTCAAATGACTCTTTAGGTGGCTCTAGGTTTTTGTGTAATGTGTCCTTCAGTTACCACTGACAAGGGAAGCATTTTGTCTCTATTGCTATTGTGTGTTTTGCTCCAGATGACACAGGATAGAGTATCTTATTTTTGAACTCCGTAAAAATAAGCCTTAATGCTTTGTTTGCTTCAAGCCAAAAGAGCCTTTATTTCCTGTTTGTTATGTTTTAGCAAATGGACTGTATTTTAGAAAGGGTGTAACACTGGTATTTTCTAGGTAGTATGGATATAATTTTTCACTCAGGAAAAAAAAAGTGTATTGTTTTGATTTCCTAAGAGGTAACTTGTTTCTGGGTTCATGTTACAAAGTTCTGGTTTACTGAGGGAGTAGGCTTTACTCTTCCTAGGGAGCATATGGTGTGTTGTTTTCTGCATAAAACCTGGTAATTTTCAAGGGCAAGACAATTACAACTTGTTTGCTGTTTTTAGAAACTTGGGTGTTGCTGTTGCCAAGCATACAAAGTAATGTTATACATTGGTTTTTGACAGGGACACTAACATGGAGCCAGAATCTGTCTGCCTGCTCCTTCACTGACATATTGCTCCTGGAAAGTCTTTCCTCGCTGGGAAGGTGGCAGACAAAGGCTGTCCCCAGCCTTGCAGCACTGGGTCCTTCACTTCCCCTGGCTGTGGGGCACCCTCTGGTCAGAACAGTGGACCTCATCACTGAGTGTAGTTTTAAGGACAATTTGTCTGACCTAAAATGTTTAAGTTCCCCCATAGATGGACGAGTAGTGTTAATTTGGTCTTTGGTAATAAATCTTTTAAGGGATATGTAAGAAATGCCATCCGGATTTAGTAATGACTTCTGTGAACATTACGATGCATTAGCAAACTTAATTGAAAGTGTGTTTCAATTGATAGTGTCCTGAATGATTCTTCTGAGATCACAATCATGGCAGTTTGGGACAAAAGGAATACTTAAGGTAAACTTACTTTTAATTAGCACCATCTTTTGTGGTTGCAATAACATTGGGTTTGCAACATTTGACAGTTTAGGAAGAGAGGAAAAAAAGCAATTACAAAAGACTCAAAACTACTAATTTGTTTTTAGTATTATACATCAAAGGAAATTTATATTTATTTTATGGATACAGAAGGTGCTTCTCTGAAGAAAGAAAATGAGTAAGTTTTTTTTCTTTGAATTCTAGCCATGGGGGGGAAAAAAAGAACCTCACTCTTATTGTCCACTTTAGTTTTCTATGAAAAGTATTTAAAAATGTTATAATGGCAGGTGTTGTGGTAAAAGTTACTCTGAAGCAAAGTGGAAGAAAAGAAAAAGGTTGGCAGTAGCAAGATAAAGCTTTGAAGGTTTTTTCAGAAATTACCATGTTTTAGCTTTTCACATTTTAGTTCTGATTCTTTGTTTTCTGTTACTTCAGTGTTCTGGAACTGTAGTGACTTGGGAATTTTGTCTGTTCTTGGGTTTTAGCATGCACTCAATTGTTTTCTTCTGACATTGTGGAAGTTGGATGGCTCCTGGGCTAGGCACATCTTTGACAAATTAGAAAGCTCTTTAGTTTTGTGAAATGATATCAATAATGTAATGCAGATTTTTGTAGTAAAGCTTCTAGTAATACTGAGCAGCTGGAAAAAATTGCGGATGCTTTGAAACCAGAATAAACAGAGCAGAATATTGTTTTGAACATGCCATGCCATGTCTTCTGGTAATTGTGGTCCATGTCATGGTGGCTGGTGAGCATCTCCTGTAGAGCTGGAAGTGGAGCGATGGGTGCAAAGGAAAGCCAGCTTCCCTTGGAGTATACTAGTGGTGTGTGTTGGGCTGAGGTTGCCTGTCAGAGCTATGATTTTTCTGGTGGTGCCAGTGACTTAGTTAGGACTAATAGTGTAATCACTATTACCTGTTAAAATACTGAGTTATGTTAGCTGAGTAATACTGGTTGAATGGATGCTGAATAATTTTTTCTGACCATGCGGAATGACAGGAGGTGCCATTGTAGGCTGTGTGTAGTTCTTCCACTGTTCAGTGCTACCATGAACGTTGAAAATATCTTGAAGGCTGTGGGAGGAGACATAGCAGGGCTTTGTGGGTTATTGACCAGAAGGTGTTTGTTCAGTCTTGCCAACAGTAGACCTAAGTTACATGCAAAATCCTGGTCTCCCTCCAAAACAGCTCGTGCCTCTTCTGCAAGGTTCCCAGTCTGTTCTGGGCTCTGACTGAGAGGCTGGATGGCTAGCCAGTGCCCCTCACAATGGCACTGACTGCATTTGGACCAGTGCCCTATAGCTCTACACCAGCTTTTTCTGGGGTGTGTTGACAGTAAGTTGTCGTATATTGCAGTGAGTTTAGAAGCTGTTGACAAGGTCCTTGGGGTGTGGAGGCTGAAGAGGATGCTGTGTCATGCAACACCTGGACACCTGCGCTGGTCCTGAAACACACCAGGCATGTGTTCTTTCTTCGTATCCTAAGTCACGGAGTTACCAATGACAAACTAACAAGCAACTGGGCAGATTCACTGGGTCTCACTTTGTGAGATGTGGAATAAACCGTGTGCTGGCTAAATATAGAATATGTAAACTGTATTTACTTACATCTATCTTAAATTTTGGATTTAGTTGGCAGATGTTGGGAGCCTGCACTGGTGAATTTTCTAAACAATAATCTCCTGCCTTTCGATCATTGGCCTTGATTATGATACCAGATCCCATGTGTCCTAGCTGGTTTCATCCTGTTGCTTCAAATTGTGTTAACACCTGAATGCAAAAGTGAACGTTTACTAGAGTTGTTTGTTTGTTTGTTTTGTGATGATGATAATAAAACTGGGAATTTAAAATTCAAGAAATCTGTTACATTGAATGACCAAGCCGATTTTGCAAAACTCGAGAATGGCATTTACAAAAGCTGGAGATGATAAACTGAATTCGAATTTTGGAGATGCTTTTCAGTTGAAACCTGATTGCAGCAAACTCCTTGAGTACTGCCAAGTCCCCTTGGAGTGCTGTCTTTGTCTTTTGAACTTTGCAGATGTCAGAAGTTTTTTAGTGCATTATATGGAAGCATTGAAAGTATGTGCATCAAACGGTAGTTTTATTGGAAGCATTTGTAGCATAAAGCTAAGACTGAAAACAGTGTTCTGTCATGTACATCTGCCTGGATGCCAAAAACCTTTGCTATACTGTGGTTAAGATGTTTTGTTTCAATTTTTTTCCTGTATGTTAGGGCTGTTGACATTTTAGGAATTTTTGTGGCAGCAGTTCAGTGGCGGAAAACATGATTAGAGGCTTGGGATGGGGGAGACAACCCACGTTCTATATATACCTCTACTACTGGATATATTTGGTATGCTGTTGAAAATAACTTACCTTTATTTTCCCTTTCGATAAGCATATGGGCTAAGCTGTTTGTTTTTGAATAGTAAGCCACACTGTGGTGGTTCTAGATCTGTAATTACTGGAAAGGCTCCAGGCGTAATCAAACCTACTCTTTTGGCGTTGCCTGAATTGGACTGAAGTAAGCAGCTTTTAATAGCACATATCAGCAAACCTGCCTGTTCAGAAGTTGTTGACTTCGTCTTCTTACATTTGAATTGTAAAATTCAACTGAAGCTTCAAGACAATGTGGCGTAATTTGATGGAAACATGAGGGTTGGGGTTTTTTTCTGTTTGTTAGTTCTTGTGTTGCCAAGAGTAGAAAGTTAGAAATATGTAAAAGAAAAATCTAATGCTGAACCAATGCCAAATTAGTTTGGTATTTTCAGTGGCATAAACGAGGTGCTGTGTTTGAAGAGACATTCCACCCCTCTTCTGGGGACGGTGCCCATCATCAAGTATGGAAGGCACTGTTTGTCAGAAGTCTGCAAGCTTGTAACGTTTTCTTGTTACAAGTGGTTGTTTGGTTGGTTGGTTTTTATTGCTGACCACCATACATTATTTGCAGATTGAAAATAATGAAGGAGAGAACACAAGTTAAAGAGAAAAACTTGGTGATAAATATTTTGGAAGTATCTGAAGTAGGTTTTATTGAAATGAAGATTAATGTCTGTAGCTCCAAGGCAGCTGTGGCTCTTTGGTGCATTTTGTACCAGTTGATGCCTCTGTGTTGATTGAGCTGTAAGGTGAAGGACTGGATTTGTCCCTGCTCTGACTGTTTAGGTGTAGGTGGAGCAGTAAGCTGTGAACACTAGTGGCAACAGTAACAGTGGTGAAACTTTTTAGGGCAGGTCTTTCAACTCCTGGTGTTACCTGAACAACAGCATGAGGTTATGGAGGGAGTTGGGGTGGGTGTAGCCCAGCGTCTGAAATCTCTGCCCTTGTGTTTTCTTCTAAGAATATTCACGAATCCATAAACAAATCACCACAATGTAAGAAAGATATTAAGCTATTAGAGAGCATCCAGAGGAGTGCAATGCAGATAGCCAAGAGCCTTGAGGGGAGTATAAGTATGAGCCAAGAGTATGAGGAGTAGCTAAGGTCACTTGGTCTCTTCAGCCTGGAGGAGACTGAGGGGAGACCTCATCGAAGTCTACAACTTCCTTGTGAGGGGAAAAGGAGGGGCAGACACTGATCTCTCCTCTGTGGTGCTCTGAGGGAATGGCCTGAGTCCAGGGGGGTTTATGTTGGAGGTATCAGGAGAAGGTTCTTCACCCAGAGGGTGGTTGGGCACTGCAGCAGGCTCCCCAGGGAAGTGGTCACAGCACCCCAAGCCTGCCAGAGTTCAAGAAGTGTTCAGACAATGCTCTCAGGCACATGGTGTGACTCTTGGGGACAGTACTGTGCAGGGCCAGGAGCTGGAGTCGATGATCCTGATGGGTCCCTTCCAACTCAGCATATTCTGTGAAATAAAGATTACAGGTTTGTTCCTAAATGCTGTTCTCGAGGATGCTTTTATGGAGAACAGCTTACTGGGGAAAAAAAATAACTAATAATGTGAGGTGAGTTGTCCAGCTGCCAAATTGCAAGGACAAAATTGTGGAACGCTGTTTTAATCTTTCTCTTGAGTAGAGCTAGAGATAGGAGAGATGTAATACAGAAATCAGAGCTAGGAATACAGGAGGGTAGGACCCTACAATCTATCCCCTACTACTGAAAGCAATTATCTCCTATAATCAATTTAATAACTATTTTAAAACTAGGTAGATTTGTTTACTTCTGCATTCTTACTGAAAACGTGTCACCAAACAACAGTGCTCTGATGTTTAGAAAATTCCTCTCATATCTGCCTGAAACTTTTTGCTTTGGCATCTTTATTTATCTTTGGTTTTGTGCCATAGTCCTTTTGTAGTTTAAGTAACTCTTGTTTCTCTGAGCCTGTAAAAGCTGATGTAGCCCTTTCTCATAAAAAACCCCCAAAACAACACACTTAGTTTCTGGCAGGACTTTCTTCTTTCATCTGATGGTGCTGGTAACACTTCTTGCACCTGTTACAGGGTGAATTACTTTCTAGAAAAATGGACAATAATGCTACACTGCACTTTATATATAACCTCATGCAAAATTGAAGTGGTGTTACTTCTTCCTTCTTCCACTGGACATAACTTTCCTGAGGCACACCATGTTCCTGTTTGCTTTTTTTAACATTCATTGTCGTCTAGATATGGACATGTTGATTCATCTGTTTTTCCCAGGTGGAAAGCTCATGTCCTGAGGGAGGGTGAGGGAGGGTTTCTCAGTGTGAAGTTTTGTAGTTAGTTGCATCTCATTTCTGTTATTCTAATCCTCAGCATTACCACAGTTCTCCATAGATCAAGTTGTAGTCCACCTCTGCTGACAGTTCCTTCCAGGTTTGTGTCACCAGGGAGCATCATTATAGCTGTCCTAACCTTTGTTCCAAAGTAATTACCAAAATTATGCCATTTTGATTATAGACTACAGCATGTCCAAACTAAGGTGATGCAACTTTTGGTCCTTACACAATTACAAACTTTTTTTCTCTCTTTCTCGGGTAAAAATGATTAAGTTCAGAGCAGAGGGCCAAATTCTGTTGTGTTTTGGTTTGGTATTGATTTACAGAAAATATGTGAAACTGTAACAATTTTGTATTCCTTCGAGTATCAGACTGAGATCAAGCAAGTTCTTCCCTCTGAATTTGCTAATTCAGTTACTTATAACTGCAGATTTATTTGTAATATATGAACACACAAATGGAAATTGCATAAATCTGAGATGGATGACAGCAGGGAACACTCTTAAGATGGCTAATTTGAACTAGATAAGTGCTGCCATTGCTTTTTCCCCTCTGTTTCATGTGTGTTTTCTGCCCCATACCTGAAGGTGCTCTGTGGCAGCTTTTGTGCGCTCCTTCCACAACCCTGGCAGAGATTGTAGGAGACCAAATTCGAGCTGAAAGGATGACATTCATGCATGGGTGATTGCTCTGACTGGATCTTGAAAGATTTGTCAAGCCACTAGTTATTTATTTTTCAAGCAGAAACATGAAATACTCATTAATTCCCAACACTGCTTTTTTTTTTTGACTGGAAAAATCTAGTACATCACTGAACTACAGGTATTTAATATTTTTTCTAATTAATTTAAAAATATTGGATGCTACTTTTGGTAAACCTCATTAAAGGAAGATCAGTTTTGTAATCCACAGTCTTAGAAGATCATGATAAAGAGTAAGATACCTGAACTAAATGTGAGCAATACTCTTCTTGAGTGGCAGTTTCTTTGTATGTTGTTTGGATTTAGAGAAAGGATTGAAATGTTTTGTGCCTTAGTGTGCTGAAAAGTCATCTTGATGGTATGAAGCCGTTTCAATGGTTGCTATAAGATCTCTGAATTTGTTGATTTCATTTATGAATAAATACCACAAGTTAAATATTAGTGTTTTAGGTGTAAACTGCTCATCTTTCCCTTTCTCTGTACCACATATAATGCATCATACTCTGGATATTACTGGTTGCCTTCAGAAGACTTTCAGAGAAACATATGGAGTCATTTATGTGAGATATCAAAGTATCTTTCTTTTCATCATTTAAAAATGTGACATACTTCTAAACATTGACCTCTGTCTCCTCCTATTTTTGTATGTCTGCTGAATCAAATGAACTGTGCATGATGAGGATTGATGTTTCTACCTCATAGAACCCATGAGATCTGATCTGTTATGGAAAAGAAGGACTGCACATCTGCCAGAGAAGCTTTGTGTAGAACTTTAACATGTGGGTGATCTGTTTTCCCTCTTGGAGTTTTCCAAGGTTGCCGAAGTACCTGAGTGTTGTATTGCATTGGAAAGCTTTCTGATGTTTTCTTGTGCTGAAAATAGGGAGTGTTTGTCCCTGAATTTGGAGGTAGAGGGAGAACTAGAATGGGTTTCATTCTGGGGCATGAAAGCCCTGCTTAAGAGACTTGCAAGTATGTTTCGTGCAAGATTGGCCTAAATCACCCTAATTATGATGTAGCCCTGGAATGGCTGTATCAGCTCTTGTTCCACCTGTTGAATTGAGCAATGATAACATGACGATTGGCTGCATGGAAAATAACATATGCTGTTAGAAAACTTTCTAAAATGCCCTAAGTGTATTGGGTTTGCTTTCTTGCAGCAGTTGTTTCTATCTGTTAAACTACAAAAAAGTTGTCTAGATGCTGGGAAGTGCATAAAATGTTTTGAAAGACTCAAGCAGTCTGCTCAGTACTGCTGAAACTGAGCTGCAGGTTTGTCCCATCAGGTGCTCTTCCTTTCATTCTGAACTGGGAATTAGACCAGCTGGCAGTGTCTTATCTGATGCTGAAAATTTTGTACTCCAGTAGGTAGAGAGTGCAGTGAAGAATTAGTCCTTGTAACAATCCTTAAAGTGTTTGGGCATATGCAACTTCAGCTTTTGCATACTTATGTGCTTCTCTTGTTTATTTGGATGTGGTGAGAGTGTTTTAAATAGCAGTCAATCTGGATCAGAGGTGATGCTTCTGTCAAACAGTTGAAGGCCTCCTCTGTTGAAACAAGTTTTTTTACTCTTTGCAAGTTACTATTTCTTTGTTACTACTTTTTCTAGTTCTGCATGGCAGAAAATGGGGAGACTTTTGAGTGCAGTTACCTTTACTGCTGGTTCTGTGGAAAATTGCTACTGTGTGAAGCCAGCAGAAAGCTCTTCTGCTATTTGTGTGCTGGTTGCAGTTGCTTATGAAGTAGGTCAGAGGTGTCTGAAGATACACAAAAATATGAGACACACATGTGGGGTTTTTCATAGTTAGGGTATTAGGTAAGAGAATTACAATAGCAGCAAAGAGGCAATAAACTCTGCCACTTGCTGGAACCCGTAGGCTGTGGGATTTCATGCATGTGCCTAAAAGTCTTCCTATAAATTCATATAATTTGCCTACAACATAGGCAAATTATTATGTATAATAATGAAAGATGCTACTTCAGGTAATGTTTCCCAGCAGGAAGAAAAAGTTGAATTGTTTATTTAGGAAATATCTATTTCAATAAAAATGCTGTTTCACTCTTGTACTGCAGAGATGGGGGGAAGAGGTTGAATTGGCTGCTGCCAATTCAGGAGAGAGGAGAGAGCTCACACAGATGCAAGAGGAGATGCTAGGAGACCAAGCTGCAGAGAATGTGACACTTGCCATTGTGGCAGATCTTCTCAGGAGATCTAATACCTTCTTTCCCTTCCCACATATCCTGAGTGCAGTCTTTGTTTACACAAGTGATTTTGCTCACCCTGACAGACTTACTCTGAGGACTGTGATGGTAATTGTCTCATGGCTGCTACTATTTGTGTGTCCTGGTTTTGGCTGGGATAGAGTTAATTTTCTTCCCAGTAGTTGGTGTAGTGCTGTGCTTTTGGACTTAGTATGAGATTAATGTTGGTAACACACTGGTGTTTTAGTTGTGCTAAGTAGTGCTTAGAATAAGTCAAGGACTTCTCAGTTTCTTTTTAATGAGGATGATGGCTGAAACTTAAATATGGGAAGGAAGAGGTGGGGAAATGAATCTGCAGAATGGTAAAATAATGAAATGCAACAAATAAAGTTATTTGGTGTTTAAGACAATGTATCCTTTTTGGCTATGTCCGGTCAAATGTTTCCTCCGTAAGAAAGGAAGACTTTTCATAAATCATGAAGATAAGTTCTGCGGAAATGCATATATCTGTGTGTGAGGAAGACATATGCAGTTCTTCTGTAAAACAGGTTTTTTTCATACAAAAGGTGATGCCTACATGATGACCAAAGATAAGATTTCATTAAAAGTTGTGCTTTGACTTCTACTACTATAGACTTAATTTTTTTGAATGTAGATGTGCTATTTCACTTCAAAAATACTTAATAACAGTGCTTTATGTGTCAATATGGCTATTGACAAAATAGCAGTTTTAAATTATAGCTATTATTAACTTGTTACAGAGAGGTGTCTGGTTGGAATCCGTCAGTATGTGCTATGTATTTCGCTAAAATATTTGATATTAAGTGTTGTGTCTATAACCAGATGGAAATTAGTCCCAGTCCATAAGTCAAAGGCAGAATATTTAAAGACTAATCCTGAAAATCAGCTGGACAAGTAGTACTTGTAGACTCTCATAAACAGCATGGCCCTGTTAAGCTTTTCTTGGCTACTACTTGGATGTTGTTGCTGGTATCAAGTATAGCCATTTAAGGAGTACAACTTGATTTGGTTGTTTAAATCTGAAGAATCATCTCAGTCTTGAAGAGATAGATTGGTTTTTTATATATATAAATAGATGTTTAAAAATTTTGGCCTAAGCAGCAGTCATTATTTCACTGGTGTGTTTGTGCCATCAAACACTTAAATACATAAAGTAACGCAAGGGTTACTTTATGTATTGGGTAGGTCAATAATCAAGTTTAAGCTTGTGTTGTATATAACTGTCTTTTTCCTGTATATCACCATGCCCCTCAGACTGATGCTGTGGTAGCAGAGGAATGCTTTTCTCCTAATACATGTTAGATGTAGCTCTTGACAGTGAAATGACACTTATCTCTGTGCACAGTACAGTTTTGAAAGCTGCAATTTTAGGAGGGTAAAACAAATTGGAGAGAGTAGTGGGAGGGCAAAAAAAGCATAAAAATTATTTGAAGGCTGGAAAAATACCTTGCAATGTGAAACTTGGTATTGAGTTTGCATAAAGAAGACTGGAACATAAGTGGCTCACAGTGTTCAAGTACCTTTGCAGGGAGAAAATTCCAAAGAAATTACAGTATGTGAGAAAGGAATAACAGGAAGCAATAGCTGTAAGCTGCAGTCAGATAAATTTGAATTGGAAATAGCAATGGTAATGTGATTATGTGGAGAACTGGGGACAGTCATAAGATATCTGACGAGAAAAATCTGTTGTGGAGAAACTGTCTGTAACGCGGTCATTATCAGTAGCATGTTCTTTGTAAAAAAGTTACAAGAAACATTTTGTCTTTCATATCCTGTTTGTGTAGAAGCTATGGAAAAAACCCCACTTTTCTTAATTAAGGGAGGAGAAAATGTTCTGGGAGGTTATCAAAAATGCAGGACAAAAACATTTCTTGTGGCAAGGACTCAAAGATACTTATTTTCTAAAAAAAAATGCAAATGTTCTGGCAAATGCTAGAGTTATAATAGTTGGCACTTCAAAAATCAGTCATTTTAATGCAACCTCATTGTGGCACTTAAGTTTTGAAATAAATCTGACGGGAATAACCTTTGTTGAAATAGTCTTAAGCTGTTTGTGAATGATCAGTTGATTTTCTTCTGCCTTCAAAAGTGTCAGCTCTCATGAAAGAAGGAGTTCTCTGTAAATGCTTTGAAATACTATACAGGTGGCAGGACAGGTAAAATTGGAGGTAAAATTTCCTAACCTGTGGTATACAACTGTGATACGAGAATAACTTTTTCTGGCCTTTGGGAGGGTAAAGAAGTCTGATTTCAGGAAAGAATCTGAACTTCATGCAATATTTTTAGCCTTGTTTGTTCACTTTATGTATTTTGCCCAGGGGTTATTTCTGCTCTGTGATTGAGCTGGATACTCGTCCCTTTACAAAAATAAGGGTGCTGTGGAGCTTGGTATTATGAACAATTGTGGATGATAGCTTTCATAAAACAGCCTTGAAGAAGTAGCTTATGTGGGAGTTAGAGCAGAGCTCCTGGGCTCTGGCAGACATTGTTACCGTAAGATCTACAGAGATGTCATGGAAGAGTTCCTCAAGAGAGCTCTGAAAAAGCCATGGAAGTATTCACTGAGCAGGTTTTTTAATGAGAATGGTTTCCTCTCTGTTTTTTCTTTGGCAAGATTCATCCCTTTTGAGTGCAAAGGAGGAAGAAATATTGCAGGCGCAATGTGTCTTGGGGGAAATGGGGGTGACGGATGGTGCTTCACTGAGCCTGAAGCTGGTGGAGCCAAGTTGTGTTTTGCAGATAAGGGCAGAGAGAGGAAGAGGGCTGGAGAGGAGGCAGCAAGAGCCAGGGAGGCTGGCAGAGGTGCTGCAGAGCACAACCAGCAAGTGAGGGTTGCCTTTGGTCATACCAGCCAGCCAGGTCTTGCAGCTGACAGCAGCAGTGGAGCGGGACTGTCCCAGAAGTGGAGCCAAGTGAACAGTGAAACAACCACAGCTGCTCTGGGAAATTCTTGTACATGCCAGGGCCAAGCTTTGCTTCTGCTGTTCTTGGATCTCTGTCTTGAGCTTCTCATAGAAAACAGCAAGAGAGTTAGCATCCCATTGAATTGGGAGTTTGACCT
Source organism: Ifrita kowaldi (assembly GCA_013398055.1). Classification (NCBI taxonomy): domain Eukaryota; kingdom Metazoa; phylum Chordata; class Aves; order Passeriformes; family Cinclosomatidae; genus Ifrita; species Ifrita kowaldi. Next base: position 1,471,365 of record VZRS01014842.1, read on the forward strand.
CCTGAAAAAGGGGAATTGAAAATCCAAAAGTAAAGCATGTGAATTCTTGTGGTTTAAGAGCAGATGTCCAGATTAATATTATATACCTCCCCAAAGCACTACAAATTTCAATCCAAATCTAAACCAGTGCCAAATACCAGTGTCAGAGTTAGTGCCCTGTTTCTGAATTGGCCTTACAATACTTGAGCTCTCTTCAGATGGATGCCAGTCACTCTTTTCTCGTATTAGTAGCTGAGTATTTTATACTTCTGTTCTTAGTGTTTCGAACAATAGGACTAAAATTACTGAGTCATTAATGATGATTCTTTCCTTCTCTATTCCTTAGTCTAAGATATTGGGAGAAGTAGGAAAGTAGCCTTCTTTCACAACTGAATAATCGCACGTTCTCTTCCTCAGTATTGCAGTTAATTCTAGGGTTTCATGCTCCAGGAGTAACGTGTATGCCTAGCACACCAGTGTTGGCTGGTAATCTGCCTGACGATAGGCTGTATTGCTTTAGCTTGGGGTCACAAAACAAGCTAATTTTCTATATATAGGGGGGTTTTAGATAAACAAACATACTTGTTCATGTGAAAGTACTGTTAAATCAGATGTGAGAGGTAACAGTTTGGAAAGAAATGTTTTACCATTTGAAACTGTGTGTAACAAGGCAGAGAAGTTATTTTCCCAAACTTAGAGATGATAGTTATTTCTCACAAAAAACATCCCAAAAGACATGGTACAGTGTTTCTTCCCAGCTTTATATGGAAATTAATGATGTTCTGTAGTGCTTGATCATCTCATTTGAATATATATGCTCTGGTTACAGTGAGCATGAACTAGTTTCTCAAATTTTGAATTTGTTTTTTTGAAACTGACATTTCCTACTTTGGAGAAAAAAATAATCCCTTAAAATTAGGGTTGGGTTTACCATGGCTGTTAGGTATTGTGATGTTGTTGTATCTGAATATTTTGTTGTGCACTTTGTGATTTATTTACAGAGCAGTTGCAGATCAAAAGATGCAAATCCCCACTCTTGTTGTAACCCAGCCTTTTATTTCCATAAAGCTGGAGATCTAATCAGATGACCAGTTTATTAGCCCAAGAAAATTTGCAAGGAAAAGCTGGAGGGAAAAAAAGGCATAAATGCCTGCATTTCAATAATAGGATACCACAAATGAGGCTGGATTCAGTTACTTTTTTGGACAGTGTAGAGACGACAAAAGAAGCTAATGGGCTCAGGCTGTGCAAAGGAAACTATTTACGTGGACAGTGCTGGTAGCCTTCTTGCTTTCACCCTCTCCTTGATGAGATCTGTACTTCTGTCTCAGATCTTGTTTTTGAACAAATACTTCTGGGAAAGAATGCATCTCTGGTGTAAAAAAATCTTTTGGTATATTTTTGTCAGACATTAGAAAGGAGAATGGTCATTTTTTTTTTCTGAGAAAGAAGAGGCATGGCTCCTATGCTCCTGTGCAAGGCACAGCAGCCTTAGACGTCTCTGTAAGTACAGCCTCTGGAAGAGGAAGGATATCATGATGCAGGATATTACATAGCAAGCGTTGTCCAGGGTAGCACCCCTAAAAAGTCTGTTACTATCTGTTAATAAAGTAATCAGCGTAGAAAATGTCTGAAATGGATATTTTATCGCAGTTGGACTAGCTGATCCTGGAGCTCTCTTCCAGCCTTGATGGCTCTGTGATCTGTATTGAATGACTTGCCTGCACCAGCAGCTAAAAGCCACACTTCTTAAAGGAAGCCTCCTGTAGGTCAACTCCAGCCTGTAAGTTGCCTTTGAGACATACTTCAGATAAAAACTGGAAAGTTGACACAAGAGCTGTGCTTACAGAGAAACCCAAGTTGTCATGAGTGATATCAGAAAGAAACTACAAACTATTTCTGTGCTCTTGCACCAGAACTTTCTGTGTATCGATATCCTCATGTCAGGTGCAAAATTATATCTGTAAATATTAGGCGAAAAAGAACCCTTAATTTACATGCATTTTTCAAGCTTATAGATTCACTTGGGTGGCCTTTATAGTACTAAGGACGAAAAGAACCTTAATCTATCTTCTGAAGTAAAGTCATTAAATTGGGAACAAATTAGGAAATCATCTGTATGCTCAAGACTTTGAGGATAAACAACTACCTAAGCTCAGAATATATGAAATAGTAACAGCATGACTCTTACATCTCACTGCGGTATATCCATGTGATCACATTCCACTTTTATTTTGCACACAACTTTTCCTAAGGACTTACTCAAAACGTGGATTATGCTTTTAACATCCTGTGACATTCTTCTGACATTCAACAATGATGAATTCACATAGTTAAATTTTCAGTATTTAAAATAACAAAGCTACTAAAACAAAAAAAATCCAACTCCCAAACTAAAATTTCTGTTAATTGAATTCAGATGTCTTGTTTGGAGAACATTCAATTAAGCACAAAAATAGGATAATTTTTAGTTCAGTGAAAAGATGAGTTTTTGAGTTTTAATTTATTTATTTATTGTATAATCGTGTTTCTTATGTGTACTGAAAACTGTCTGGGTAGCACAGTATCAGGATTTTGTTTGTCTGTATTGTCTTGCTTTCCTTTTTTTCTGCTCAGTCAAAAAGCCAGGTTATGTTTCCAGCTCTAATTTGTATGTCTAGCTTCGGAGTCAGTTTCAAAATAGGTGTTCTTTGTTTTTACAAGTCTTCTTAACTGATGAGATTTTAGAAGGAAAGTGTTCAATTGTTGCAGTCTTTAAATTGCAGAAAATAATGTCATATATAAAAATTTGCTTTGACCTTGTTTTACCATTACTTGATGCCAGAAATGGTATTGGCATCATGAAAATAATGGTTTAGGTGGAGGTGAATAAAAGTGAGCATTTAGTTGTAATAGTGCCATGTGAAGCTGCAGACACACAATAGTTGAAATATTGGTGATGTTTCCCTTGCTGCTTTCATGAAAAGTAGCACTCTTCATAATTAGTTGTTGTGTTGTCAACTTGGGAAGATCACTGAGGGCAGGAGATATCCTGTGACCACCCAGGCAGTCACTGGGCAGTCTGATATGCTATCAGGACTACTGCCAAGGGCCAAGGAAGTAAAATCAGGAGAGAAGCTGGAGAATGGGTGCAGGACTCCGTTGCATCAGTGATGCAGGGAGCCAGCCTGCCCTCGGCTTCATCGGGTGCCAGTGTGAGACCAGTCCCAAAAGAGGAGGAGAGTAGGAGGGTGGGAGAGGAAAGCCCCCCGCTGGCAGCACCAGTGCCCCACTGGAGGCTGACATTCATTCTTGCCTTTGCAGTGGGTGCTCTGCTGGGCAGCTTGGTTTTGTCAGCGTTTTTGTGGGTGATAGGGAGCACTCAGTGTGCAGTCTTCTGGACCTGGAAAGAAAGATGTTTCTGTCAGTTTTCTGGAAGCTTTAGGTGCATGAATGACACCAAGCTGCCGTCCAGGCAGGATGTTTGTCTGTCCTGTGTCGTAGGAAGAATCTTTTATTGACTGTTCCATAACCCCAGCAACCATTGTGTGCATGGATTGCATGCATCCTGATGCTATTCAGTGGCATCTGTACCTTGGCTTGCCCTGAAGAATCTTCTTCAGAATAATTGCTACTGTGGCTGCTGCAAACTCACAGTGGCCACAGGTCTGAGAGTTACTGTAGGACCACAGTGCCTCGCTGTGAGACAGAGATTCCTGCAGGATGTCTGTGAGCATGGGGAACATTGTTTTCTATGGTGGCCTTGCACAAGGGTCTCTCATGGCCAGGCTTGCCAAACACTGCCATGGGACTGCCAGCTAGGGGTCCGTGGGGTTTGGCTCATGCACTCCCTTTGGAGGAGAGTGTGGCAGCTCACCTGGGGACTTCACTTCTTGTGTGAAGTAGGGAGGCAGGTGAATGCTGATGGAACTGTAGGGGATGAATTGATGCCCACTTGCCACGGGTTGTACGCTTGTCATGATGTGCAGCAAGAGGCTGTTTGGAGGTTTAGGTTTGGTTTGTGTTGCAGGTCAAGTGTGTCTGTAGTACTTGACAGAAGGCTGTCAGATATTGCATGGTTGGAGTTGTGGTTTGGGGCTTTTTTAAATTGTTATTTCATTAAAACAGCATTCCTAACAGTTGAAGAAAATTGTCACGGTTAGAGCGTTCAGTGGAAATGTAACTGGAAGATGGAGTACACTGAGAGATCAATTTAACAGGCCTTCTGTTTAACTTGGCAAAATCTCAAATGCCATTGAGTGGTAGTGGGTTATTCAACTTTGGGTTATTCAACTTTGGCTTTGAATGTTTTCTCTCCCTGTACTGTTTTCCCCTGTTGTTGCTGATTAGATGAATGACTGAATCAAGAGGTCTTTGGGAAGAAGCACATCAGTAGCAGTAGCACAGCTCTCTCACTATATGGCACAGGATGTTCTTATCAGTCAAGAAGTATTATTTTTTAGAGTATTTTGCAGAGTAGGGGTTTCTGCTAAACTGAAGGCAGGAGTTTAAATAAAAGTGTGAATTTGAGTTTTTCTAGAAGCAGCAGTAGGAAGAGAAAGCAAACAGGTTTCAGTTTGTGTGGAAGCAAAGACGGGTAAAAAAAAAAATCTCAGAGCAGCTTGTAATCCCCGTGTCTCCTTCAAGACTTAAACAGAAGTCTCTGAAGTAAGCAGCTTATCAGGATTCCTACTTTCAAAATGCGTTGTTTCAATTCAGGGCTGCTAGAAATGAAAATACAGTCAAGAACTGTATCTCAGTGAATGATTTCATATATGCCACATTGTAGTTTTGAACTACCCGAAGCTGCATTTGCTGATTCAGTCATTAATTCAAGTTTAAAAATGCCGTTGTTTCTACGGTCCCACAGTTCACTATCAGCCATTAAAATGTTACTGTTCAAGTGCTTTACACAATGTGTGGAGAATCCAGAGACTGAATGCTGTGTGCTGGGAACAACGGTCTTGATGCAGCTGTTCAGCACTCAGAGGTCGTGGTGAAAGCTGGTCCTGCAGTGTGAGATGTGGCACTTCCCAGTGCTGCTTAAGAATGGAAAGTGGCACCACTGAGGTGCTGACACGCTGGCCGGGGCTGGGAGCCTTGGGAGCTCCGTCAAACTCCCTGGGAGTCGACCTTGTGCCCTGCCTGCAGACACGAAAATAGTGCAATCGCTTGTAGCCGGCAACGTAGCCCTGCGGGCGCAGCGCAGACGGGGCAGCTCTGCGCTCTTCTCCCCTGGGCAGAGGAGGTAGATGGAAAAAGGCCCGATAATCCCAAAGACAAAGAGGCAGCGGAGTGGAGACTTCCAACACCAACGGGTTTATTGGGGGGAAAGAATCAGGGAAGTCTGAGGGAGACAGGGTATGTGCACCGGTTTAAAAGGCAAGGGAAAAAGGGGAGGAGTATAGGGAAGGAGCCAATGGGATAACACAAACTGGGAGGAACCAGGGTACAGACAACAAATCACAGAGCCACAGGGGAGACTGTAATTTTAACTGTGTGAAAACAGTGTTATGTTAGATATGAAGATATTCTTCCATTTGTAACGGCAAAAAAACTTCTGATCACTGAAGACATCATAACTGGGCTTCTGATATTTCTGTACTGCCTTTATGAGTTTCCTGAAAAGTGTTAACCGCCTTCACTTACTTCTGTACTGAAGACAATTTTTGAAATTGTAAAATGCCTGTTTCTCTGTGATTGTTTTAACAGAAACCGTAGTTCCTCCAGGATATTGCTCAGCAGCTGGGAGAAGTAAAACTGCTCTCCCCTTTGTGATCTTGGAGTGACTAAATTGTTCCTAGATTTTAGCTGTGCTATGAAATCACATTTCCCAGCCTTCCCTAACTACTACTGACATACATTTCTGTCCTTTTCTGTCTGGGTGAAGTCATTGCTGACTAGCAATATTGTATAAAGTATTAGAAACACGTTAAAGTTCTTGGAACTTCAGAGTTGTTTTTTATTCATGTGTTGTACATTTACAGATGTATGTCTGCTTTGGAAAGGGTGCCTTGACTGCCTTATTTTTGTATTAATATTTTTGTGTTAGTATTGTCAGAATACTGCTCGAAAAGTAAAGTGTCCGAGAAGTCCACCTTGTAACAGCTCAGGCCTGTGCAGGAAATCCCTCTTTCCTTCAGAGGAGAAACTATTCTGTGTGACCAAAACTTAAGTAGCTGAAAGTTTCCAATGATTTCAGCCCTGGCTTCCAGCAGAAATTACTCTGAATGTTTGTTTGGGTTCTGATGATTTGAGTATATTTGTTCTGCAGAACAGCTGAGAAATTAGCATCAGGAATAAGTACCTAGGTAAATGGTGGTTCTCATTAGTTTTCTCTTTCTGGGTTGTGGGTGGTGTTTTTTGGGGTTTTTTGTGGTTTGTGGCTACAGCACCATTATCTAATGTGATGAACCTATTTGCTTCTGGTGTGTCATCTGCCTTAGCCCCAGCAACGGTACCAGTGTTGGCCAATGAATAGGGTCGGCTCTGTTGAATCCACAACTTGGAGAAACAACTGTGGAAGTCCAAAAACTTTTTAGCCACTGTTCATCTTAATATTTGTTTTGTAGTTCATTTGTGCTAAAAGAGGAACGGGATCTACCTGATGCTGTAATGTTTCGCTCCACATTTCCTGACACTGATGTGCACTGTCCTTTTTCTTGTTGGCTCCCACAGTAACTTTGAATGTGTTTACATTTGAATGTGTCCGAATTACACATCCAGAGAAGATGAACAAACCTGGTGTAAGGTTTAGAGAAAAAGTCCTTTGAGTGTGTTTACATTTAAATGTCTCCAAAATTACACATCCAGAGAAGATGAACAAACCTGGCGTAAGGTTTAGAGAAAAAGTCCTTTGAGGAGCATCTAAGGAAACTGACATTGTGTAGCTTGGAGAAGAGGAGACTCAGAAGTGACCGTATCACTCTAAAACCACACGAAAGAAGGTTGTAGCAAGCTGGGGGTACATCTCCTCTAAGTAACAAGCAATAGAACAAGAGGAAGTGGCCTTAAATTGTGCCAGGGGAGCTTTAGATTGGATATTAGAAAAAATTTCTCCACTGGAACCAGTAGCATTGGAACAGGCTGGTTGAGTCACCATCCCTGGAGGTATTTACAAGATGTGNTGTGTTTACATTTAAATGTCTCCAAAATTACACATCCAGAGAAGATGAACAAACCTGGTGTAAGGTTTAGAGAAAAAGTCCTTTGAGTGTGTTTACATTTAAATGTCTCCAAAATTACACATCCAGAGAAGATGAACAAACCTGGTGTAAGGTTTAGAGAAAAAGTCCTTTGAGGAGCATCTAAGGAAACTGACATTGTGTAGCTTGGAGAAGAGGAGACTCAGAAGTGACCGTATCACTCTAAAACCACACGAAAGAAGGTTGTAGCAAGCTGGGGGTACATCTCTTCTAAGTAACAAGCAATAGAACAAGAGGAAGTGGCCTTAAATTGTGCCAGGGGAGCTTTAGATTGGATATTAGAAAAAATTTCTCCACTGGAACCAGTAGCATTGGAACAGGCTGGTTGAGTCACCATCCCTGGAGGTATTTACAAGATGTGTAGATGTGTTTAGCGACATGGTTTAGTGGTGTACTTGGCAGTATTGAGTTAATGGCTAGACTTAATGATCTTAGAGGTCTTTTCCAGCCAAAATTATTCTTTGATTCTGCAGTCTAAACCAAGGCTTGTGACTCCTGGGAGCTGTGGACGTTGGCAGTTGTGAATACTGTCTCAGACTCTGTAGATGTTTAACTTAAAGGAAATTGTCCTGCTGTTGCTGTAGCACTCCCAGATTCAGCAGTGATGGTGGAAAGGGTTGAGGGCATGGCCTGATCCCGTGAATAAGGCTGGCATTTTGCATGGGGTCTGGGCTTTTCCTGGGGTCTGTGTACCTGCAGTAGCGCAGAAGGATACAGCATAGAACTGAGACTTTGCAATGTCAGTGACAAGGTGCTGATATCCATCTTTCTGCTTGTTTGTTTTTTTCTTCTCTTGGGGAATTTGTAAGGGATGACTTCTGTTAGTTAATAGTTTTCAGGCATGGTACTTAAAATTTGGCTAAGCATTCGGCAAGTGCCATGAGAATACATGGTGAAAATGGGTCCTGTCATTCAGCTGCACTATAAAAAGGGAGAGTATCATCAAAGCTGTGGTTTGTTGAGTGCAGAAAAAAGCATAAGGCCCTGAAATTTTTTCCTTAACTGAAGGTGGCAGGAGTATGCTTAGCCTGCTGGCATCCTTCCCAGACCAAGCAGAAATGTAGTAGCTTAATATGACACGATGAATCAAGTGCAAAGTTGCTATTCTTCCTGTCAAGATTATATGTAAATTATTATTCCATTACAATAAAGACACACTTCTGAAATAGTGGGTGAGATAGAAGGAGAAAAACAATGAACCAAAACCAGAAAGGATATATGAACACTAAACTGGTCTTCCTACTTCTGCTGTCAAGCTTTAGACTTTTTGGTGTTATTGAGGGGGGTGGGGTGATGGTATGTGTGCACTGGTTTCATGCTGTGATTCATGCACCAGGCCATTTGTTTTAAAAAGAAAACAGAAGCGACACAACCACCCTAGTTTCCACTCAGGGACTCAGGGTGGTATGCAGGATTCTCTGTCTTGCTGTAAAATTGTGTAGTTTTATATATTCCTCATATACCTGCCTATGCAAAATCCCATTTGTGCTCACTCGATGCATATTCCAGCTGATAGCACTGTATTTATGCCTCTTCCTTTGAAGTTTCCATGATCTAAAATGGCAGTATATTACAGGGTTGTTAGGAGCTAAATGCATTGCTTGTTTACATGCCAACAAAAGAGTCAAAAGTGTAAGAGTTTATTAAGTCCTGGGCTTAAATAAATGAATAGTAAACTTTTAGGGATGTTGGAAACTTGATGTGTTTTAGTTAATAGTGAAGTTAGTGAGTGCTGGGCCCTACATGAGTGTGTCAGAAGGCTGTATCCTCTTTCCAAAGAGGTGCTAATCTTAAGGCTCAGTCCTGGAAGCATTGCTGGTGTAGACCTTATTTTAAAATATCAGTTCCTCTCACAGCTTTCCAAGAGCTGTTGTATTAAAGTAACCAATGACAGGGCTTTTATAATGGTTCAGTTTTATTACTCTTACAAAATATGTCAACAATGATTTGTATTTAAGGATGACTCTGAAGACAAAATTGCTCTTAGAGATGTTTGAGGTGATGACACTGTTTTGTCTTATTTAAGGGAGGATTGCAAAGAAGGGAGGAAAGCTGCCTGGCATGGGAGTAGGAACTCTGGGCCCAGTCAAGTCATTTGAAGCACTTTACTGCTTGTGCCTTGGCTGCGAACTCGCATCTCAGCCTGAGTAAATACACTGGTGTCTTCTGAAATACAAGTATTGGCAAGCCCAGTGCCATAGCATTTTGTCAAGTCTTCTACCTCAGTTTTACCTTCTCAAGGTCTCATTTTTAGCTTCCTAATTTTCAGTGATTTAGGCTGGTTTATTTTCAGTGTCAGAAATATGTCTAGGGCTGGGTTTTCTTTTTTCTTATGTGTTTGTTTCAGTTTGATTAAAAAATAATGTACTATTTTTGAGAAGGCAGCTAGTGGAATGACATCGTTTCTTAGAGTTTGACAAAAATAAATTCTGGAGGACTCTTGCTTGTTAAATAATGTAATACAGTGGAAACTGCCGTGGGAAACGAGAAGAAAACTGTGGAGACCTCTTAAACAGCTTGTGTGAAGCTGCAGCGGCAGCAGAGAGGAGGTATTTTCACAGCTGTATTTTGTTTGGAGTTAGGGGAGCTGAGGCGCTGACACTGGCTGACCATAGCATGAGAGCTGCCGATAGCGGATCCATAAGGATGTCAAGACTTGGAACAAAATGACTTGTGGTAGGAAGTCTGAGATGAATTTTTGAGGCCTAAGGAGGAGAGTAATGCCACAAAAGTCCTGACACGTGTCCCAAAGCCTAGAGCGTTGTCAGGCCAAAAGACACAAAAGCCCAGAGCAAACTGCTGCAACTTTGCTGAAAGGTTATTCCACGTTCATATCAGGGTAGCAAACTGCCGTGGCACTGCAGTCCACTGCTTGTGCTCCTTTCAAGTGTGTAGGTTGTGATCAGATTGAAACAAATTTGGTGTTGGCATTATACTGATTTTTGGTGGTTTTTTGGAAAAGAATCTCTTTCCCACAGGAGACCGTTCAAAGAGGAGAGTTCAGTATTCTTCAGGAAGTACCCTCCATCTTTGGATCAGAGGTCAGGATAATTTACAGAAGTGTTAAATTCTCCATGAATGACTTATGTCAGTACTGCAGGCAGCATCCACATAGTTGTTTGTCTGTCCTGATGATTTTTACACTGCGGGCCATTGTTTCTATGTCTGAAGATGCTAGGTTCCTTAATTTTTAAATATCTGACTTTAAGACACAAGCATTAAAAAAACCCAGACCATCAAAGAACCCAATAAACAACCAAAAAAAACCCCGCCAAACAAAACCTGTGAGCAGTGAACACTTGAAGACATGGAGTGAGATTTGATTTTGTGTCTGTAGTGCTTGTGTGAATACATTTCCTGTGTGAAGACTGCATCCTAGATGGAGCTCACTTAAGAGAAGTGAGTTTTGCAATCTGTTGTTGCCGGGGGAACTCAATAATTTAACTTCAGAAAGGGACAGAAATCCCATGTGAAGAAAGACAGAGCCATAAGAAAATTAATCAGTGAAATCTGGATGTTCTTGCCATGTAAGAATGTTTTTACTTAAGGAAATGCATAACTTGCAAGAGTAAACTGATCTGTAATTGTTTGTAATTAGTATGTAAGCTTCTAATGTACAGAAAATCAGAACTCTAACTTTTTAATAGGGGAGAGGGTACTTCTTATGTGTTACATTTGTGTAAATTTTTTTTTTTGTATTCTTCTTGCATTCTTGGGTATAAAAAAAAGAAGAACACATTTAATGGTTAATATAATAAATATATACTATATAAATAATGGTTAATAATGACCTTTTCCTGGTACCATGGTTGCTGTTGACAGTTAGATAGCATTGAACAGTAGCCTGGCTTAGCTCTAGAGGGTCTTCAAGCTTTTTTTGGATGTAAAATGATATAAACAACTGTCTAGATTAGATTTCTCTAGGTAGATTTCTCTATCTTTTTTGATAATGTTATCTTTTTGAGAAATGTAGACTCTAATGCAGAATAAAGGACAAAGAATTGCATTTTTCATGTGTCTGAATGTTGATTTCAGTATGCCGCAAATTCTTTATTATCTACCTCAGCCAAACTCAATGGAAATTTGTAGAAATGAAATAGTGTTGCTGAAATCATTCTGTGAAATGTAGAATAACACCACTCTGCCTGCTGTATGATTAGAACTAGAAGCCTATTCTCACCTTTTAGCAAAAGTTTAAAAGCATTGTTATAAAGCTCTGGCATTAGAAAATCATTTTTACTCTTAAACAGAAGGTTGACTAGCATGTCCTAAAAATGTTACACCATCATACATAATATGGTACAATAGTACATCTAATTTATACTGGTCTGTAGTGTGTGACAAGGTGTGACCTTTGTTACAACTTTTGAAACAACTTATTTAATGTTGTATGGAAATTTTCCAACCACTGAAGCAAAGCAGAGGTTGTTGCTTATATAAATATAAATATATATATATATTTAGTTATATGTAGATGTAGTAAAAAAATTACCTTAATCCATGTGTACATTGAGAAGTTGAATTTAGATAATGGCCACTATAGTGTCGTAGTCTACATGGCACAGATGTTTTTCATATATTTTAAGATGTCTCTTGTAAGAAACATTGTCTGCAGGAGGGCTGGTGAGTGGCAGTTAGAGATCTATTAAACTACCACATCTTAGTGGTGACATCCTGATGTGGTTCTCCAAGCTAAATAAAACAGAGGAAAATGATATAAAAAGAAAGAGCACGCCTAGGTAATTGTTACCAGTAGTGAATGTTTGCAACTCAGAGTTCACGAGTGCGGTCAAAGCATCCAAGAGCAGTCCTAAGTAAACACTTATCCCAGTGAGTCCAAATATATTTAAGACCCTCTTAGTTGCCTTTGTCAAGTTTGAGCTCCTTACCAGTTAGGTTAGTAATAGATACATGAAGTGCAAATCTTTCTGGGACAGGTAGAGAGCACAAGAGAGATAATGCCAGTTTGAAGACTTCCGCTGAGGCTGATGACACTTGGTCTGCTTCAGTGGTTGTATGGCACTGCTACCATAGTTAACCTTTTCCTCATAAAGATGTTAATGCAGAACCTGCCATTGCTGACACTTTTAGGACACTGCTTTAGTCATTGGAGAGCTTAGGGCAGCAAGAATTTATCAACACATCTGAAAACTTGTCTTCCACATGATTTTACTCAAACTTTTGAAAACTGAAAGCATACAAAATGCTTATCAAAAAACTAATAGCCAAATTTTTGCTGTTTCAAATTGGTACATGTTTATTTTTACTGCTGGATATGCTTGAGTTGAGGAAGCTCATGAGGGCTGTGTAGTGTCTTTCACACAAGTAAGCCTGATGTATGCATTGTGGGTCCTTGGCTTCAGTAATGAGGACAGCATTAGATTTTGAAGAGCAAAGTTTTTATAACAATGCATTTCTTTTTTTTTTATAGGGCATCCTACCAAATGTTCACGAATCAATCTAACAAATCATGCACTCATACAAAAATGGGTACAAATCTTGCTTAAGATCATGAGAAATGAGGCAAAAGGCAGAAAAAGTAATATTTCTAGGAATCGTAAGGCTTGTGCTAGACACTTGCAGTGCTTTGTAGAGAAGGAAAATACTTTCAGAAACGCTGACTTTCAAGTTATCTACTCCATGTACCAAAAGGACACTTTTCTCAGTAAAGGCTGTAGTCTGAAGTAGAAGTTATGTATTGCAAGGGTTCGGAATGGCAGGAATGGGGTTAGTCCTGTACTTTTACAGATGCAGGAGATGAAAGGATGCTGAAATAGAAAGGCAGATTTAAGTCTAGTGCAATGCTCTGTGTTTGCTAAAACTTGCCTGTTGTTTTTGAACATGCAGTTTCTATATAGAAGTTCTTAAATACAAAACTCCTGCACTAAGAAGTCTTTGTGTCACTCAAATCCATCTCTTTGAGACTGGGGTAGAGAGGAGTTAAAATGTCTTCATGAATAGAAGCTGGATAGTGTGAAAAATGAGCAGTTTGGCCAAAGGATTTATAGTAATGGAAAATATTCCTTTTAAATCATGTTGAAGTCTTGAAAGCCATCTGAAGCTGTAGTATTTTTTGTAGTAGAGATTAATAAAATTTTAAGCTAATGTGTCATAAAGAAGAAATAGCTCATTTAGGTACAGTATGTTCCTTATCTGACCTACTTATATGCTCTGTTTTGCAGTTACAGGCTTCTAACAGACTTGGCAAGAAATGCTACTTGCAATTTTGTGTCTGTTAAGACCTTGGAGGATGGGAATCTAATAAAGGTTAAACAATTTGTAACTCCTTTTTTTAATTGTAGATTCAGAAAAGAAAGCAATACAAAGATAGCTGCTTCTTACATAGAGTGCTCTTGCTTTTCATTTTAGTATAGGGAAGAGTTTTACAGTGGTTCTCCTGGGGCACAAAAAACTGGTAAAGAGGGAAATGAGACAGACTTGTGAAAAGGTTCCTTTTTTAAATTTTCATTTGTACTTTTTAAAAACCTGAACTATGGAGAAAGTGAAAAATAGACCTACAGCTCGATCTTGCAGGCTACCTCCTATGGGGGGTCCATTATCCTAAATGCAGCTGCCTCTGTAAAGAAGTGAGACAAAATCATAGCAACCATATGACTCAGATGTTGTGAAAAGCACATGCAAGGAAAACTCATTTGGCTTCAGCACGATAAAAATATGAATAATTCTTTAGAGATGTATGTGACCAATTTTCTGTGAAGCGTGTTCATTTTTTCTCTGCGAGGAAGGTGCCGCTGGGGTCAGACCACAGACCTAGGCAGCTTCTCGGAAATGTGCCTCCAGGGACGGGAACTTCAAACCAAACGCCCAACAAACAACTCCTTCTGGATAGCTTTTGCAGTGTAGTACTTAATAATACTAATAATAGTAATAAAAGTCTTCCTTGAATAACTGGTGACTTGCCAGCTGGATGTTTTCCAAAATTCATTGACTTGCTGTTTGCCAAGATTGCCTGTGCAGGGGAGAAAGAGAGAAATATATCTGCATAAATGCAGCGGACAGGAATAAAGCTTGCAAGTTGGGTTAGGTTTAAATAATAAAACCCTTGTCTGTGGAAAAACATCATGTGAAAGAGTAGAGCCGATGTCTGGCACTGATGTAACAGGAAACTCTTGAGACTGGTATCATCTGAGAAGGTGTCTGGTCAGATACAGATTCCCTGGAGTTTGTAGCCTGAATGGCAGAGTGAAGTGAGACTAAGAGGCCTTGCGCTTGACAAGGTCTTCATTGAAGCTTCATCATTATGTCCTTTGTCCATCCCTCAGCCTCACTGTCATCACTTTGGTAAGGGGAGCCTTGTAAAGACAAGGTTCATCTGTGGAGTTGCAGTCCTGTACTTCAGCTGCACAGAGGGAGGGAAGTCTCCTACGCTGGCTGTGCTGTTCCCTGTGTGGCAGAGTGTGTGCATGGAAAGGGAAAGTATCGTGGCCCCGTCGCCATCACTCCCATAGAGTTCCTTCCTGTGCATTATGCATTCTGCAGGGTAGAGGAGAAAAAAGTTTTCTCTGAAGAAGTCCAATGGCTTGCAAATATTCTTGCAGTTATCTCTCACTTAGGAGGAGAAGGGGAAAATGGAGTAATCCTACGTGTTAAAAAGTTTCTTCATAGGACAATAAACAAACTTCTTGCCAAGCTAGTGAAACTATCTCTGTACATTCAGGTGGAGTGGAATGATCTTCCTGAAAAGCTTTCCCAGAGTGCTCAAAGAGATCCAAAGGAAGGGAACTGCTTTTCACTTCCCATCATGGCTCTTTTCTGCAGTTTCCACTTTGTTTCCATTCTGCTTTTATGAAGATGTTGCCTTTATCCATGTTGAAAACTGTATGCTTGTTTTTACTGGATTGTATCTTGCATTTTCAGACAGTTTCTTTAACTGATCAGTATCTTCCTGTTCTCCTCAGAGTTTCAGCAGATTTTAAGTCCCTTCAGTTGGTATTGTTATCAAATTTGATACTGGTACTCTTTAATGCATCTTTCAAGTAATGAATGAGAATATTGAGTGGTAGGATCCAGAACAATACCCAAGGGAAGTTTGCCTAATTAAAAACAAAAAAAAAGAGGCAATCATTAAAAAGAAATATTGCTGGAATAAGACCTGGTTTAATTTGCCTCTTGGTTCTCAAGCAGCATGATAACACCTGGGTCATTTCTGGCAGCTGCTTGATTATTTCCTCTTGGATATCTCCAGTGCTGTCCAGTCCTCATCCCCTGATTGTTGCAACATTTTTCTGTTTCCAGTTTAAAAGTGCTGGGTTTTGATAGCTACTTCCAGATAGTTTTCTTTCAGCCATAATTTCACTCATTCATTCCCTGTTAATTCTCAGATACAGTTGTTACTGCAGCCTTCCACAGGCAGATTCCCAAGTTTGCTACCTGGATGTCATGGAGTTAAGCTCATTTCCAACTGGCAGATGTTTCTAACTTGCTAGTTTCTGTGCTACTCTGATAGTTTTTGTATTCAGCCATAATAATTTGATACAGTGTCCACCATTATTCTCATGTTATCCAGTTAAGAAATGAAGTCAGAGTCAAGCGTTTGTCTGTGTTATTTTAGTGGTTGGCAGTTCAGCTGTTGAACTGTGAGCTTTTCCCAACTTGTCCCTTTATAAATTTTGTACAGGTTTGTTGGTAGCTGCCTAGCTGTAGGTATTACTTGACCACACATCTTGAGAGATTTTTTTTTTTCCTCAGAAACAGCTGTGTGTATTTATAGAACTGACTCTGCATTTTGTTAAGGTAAGTCTTGCTGAGGAAATTAAGAAAAGAACAGAAGTCATTACAAAATATTTGGCACACTTTTTGACAGAAGGCAAGATAAAAATCTTTGAGGAGAAAAAAAAAAGACACCATGTTTAATGTGTCCACTTGCTGTGTGATACCATAATGGTGAATTTAAGAACCATCTGAAAACTAGAGTGAAGTTAAAAACAGGTTAATAGGTCTTTAAAGTGCATTTAGTAACGAGCTGCCTGGCCGCAAAGACAGATCACAGTCTTTGTTTTCATAGCAAAATTAATTAAAATAAAATTGCAATAGTTTGGCTTAATGGCACTTTTTTTTTTTGGTCATTAGGTTTTCTCTACAGTGTCTCAACAGAGCTGTATATGTGCTTTTCCTTTGTGTGCAGGAATGTACCTGGTGGGGCTGGTTTTATTTCTTGATTTAATGTTAATTTTTTTTCCCCTCTCTCTTCCCCCAGTATTAATAAAGTAGTTTATTAGCAAAACAATTAAATGAAACACCTCTCTGTACATTTTAAAATGCTCACAATTCAGAGAGGATCTGTGATTTTGGAGTAGCTTTGCCTTCTGCAGTCTCTTTGCAAGAGGAGGGCCATCTGATGTATATTATATTCTACATTGGTTTAGAACCTCCTGTTATTCAAATGCTTAATATCTGTTTTTCAGTGGTACTTCCATATATAATGCATATGCAGAACTGCCAGTAAGTTTTCAAAAACTCTCCTTAAATGTGTCACTTTCTCTCCTAATTGTGTTGGAACTATGAAACTTGTAGGGAAACATATCTGAATTATATCATGATGAAGTTTCTAGGGTTTGGTTCACTGGGTAATAAAGCAAAATAGGTATTTTTGTCATGTTCCAGCTTTTTTCCTTCATTGTGTGCAGTGATGTAGAGTGAATTGAATGTGTGGGTTTGGTGCTGGTTTGGTTTTGTTTTTTGGCTGTAGGTTGATTTGTGGTGGTGGTTTTATTGCATTTATGCGTTTAAAAACTAAGAATAACTAAAATGATCTTTAAAGGCAAGAAAGGAAGAAAAAAAATCCATTGTGGAATGTTTTTAAAAAATAATGTTTATTTTCCTCTTTTTTTGTGGTCAGAAGTTAAAATTTTGATAAGATGTTGGTCTTGCACAGAGGAAACGAGTTGTAGGTACACAGCTTTTTACATATGATGGAAGAAACGGCGAGAAGTCACTTTGTATTCCAGTGCAGACTGGTCAGTGGGGTTTTGCTGTGTTAATGTTCTGTGTACACCTCTGGAAAAGCTTTCCTCTGTGAAAGCTGGTGGGGCTGTGCTGACCTCAGCAATAGCAAGGTTTTTCCTTTTAAGTTAGATTTGAGCTGTGGGCAACATCATTCTGCTAATCTGTTAGTTTTCAGTCTGTAGTTCCTAACCTCCTTCCTGCCTTTGGACCACAAAGGTCTCCAAGACACGATGACCAAGAAAATCATATTATTTCAGATGTGTAAATATCTCTGAAATTTCTCAGGATGTCCACTGTATAATTGGGAGGGAAAAAAATAACAAAGGAAGCTGAGCAGAATTTATCCTCTTCTGATAACTCACTGGCACTTCAGTTTATTTTGAAGGTGCAGCTCTTAATGATTAGAGGTGCTTCGTGGGGAAATGCTTCTTCAAAGTCTGATTTCCAGACCAGAAGACTCCTCAGACAACTATTAAATTGCTCCTTTCCCTTAAACATCAGAGGGTCTAAGGGATTGTTTTCCAGTAGAGGTTGTATTGGTGTCTGGAAGTGTGAGGTGGTGGCCAAGTGAAAAAAACAAAGAAGGATTTTTACGAGACAAATTAAATTTGGCATTAGCTGGTTCCCAGCTCCCTTAGACTGCTGCTTGTGATTCCCTACGAGGGAAAACCCTGCTCCAGAAAAATAGTCCAAACTCCATGTTTTCAGTGTTGGCTTTCTCTCCCTATCTTTACACAATTCTTTCCATGGGATATCTGAATTGTTCAAGTAGAGTTATGCTATTTCAGTTGCTATCAAAGGGTCTTCAGTTCACGCGTAAGTCCATTTACTTCCTGTTCCTGTACTCCCCAGTCATTTTTTGGAAAGGTTTTTTTCCAGAATTGCAGTTATTTTGTTATCTATGGTTCTGAACTGTACACAGCAATATTTGTCCTTAATCCTAGTTGACTGACCATCTATCTCTGTTTAAACTTGGCTTGCTTCAAGCAAAACCCCCACACTTCAGTGATTCCAAGAAAAAAGGAACATAACCACAAGGTTTCCCCAAAGATTTTGCATGCAGCTGATTCACTTAACCTCAAAGATAATAAATTATGGAAAAATTTGGACGGCCTCCATGTATTCACCATTTTCTATAATAAAGCTGACTTTTTTTTCCTCTCTGGCAGAGTCTGGAGGAGACGTGTTCAGCCAGCCCAAGTGTGCTGTTGAGCATGTTTATGGAATGCATAATACCACTTGTTTTGAGACTTGATTATTTTGTCTGACTTGCTTCTAAGGCCTTAGACTTTCAGAAGTCTAAGAAAGACTTCTTCTAGAAGGCAGAAAATTTCCTTTTTGATGAGTAAATACTCCTCTCCAGGAAAAAAAAAAAAAATCTAAAATAATCTTGTTGGTCAGCAGGCAAGAGTAATAATGTCTTTATTAAAGCTTTATTAAAGGACTTGAGAGTAGTCATCCTAATAATTTAATGCCATAGGTTGCTTTGGGGCAATGGACAAGATTCCTAATGAGGAAGGATGACTCTCTCTTCTATGACTTTATCATTTCCACCACGGAAAGCCTCTTCTCTTCTTGTGGCGCTTAGTGACATCAAACACGTGTTGTCTGTGCCATAGCATGTAAAAGATGCATGATAATGTTCTCCATCTTAGATAAGCTTGTTACTGTAATTGCAATAAACAGCTGAGGTTATGTACTGTTCCTTTGGTGCTTTTGGTATCCATTCCTAAGTCTCTGATTTTTACTGTGCAACTCTCCTACTACATCAGCTATTAGTAGCTGGTGCTTCATAGATTGGCTTTACCTTGTCCTTTTCCATGGCTGCCATTTTTATAATGCTGAATTTTTCTTTTGTTTTTAAACTAACTTAATCTGATATGGATTGTGTGAAAAGAGGCCCTGTGTGTGAAAGGGGCACCCTGTTTTAAGTTTGTAAAACTTGTAAATACCCAGCTTGGGAGTCATACTTAATAAGATTTTCGTGGCCTCTTGTGTTAGAAAGTCATCATCTTTCCTTCAGGCCATTTGCATAGGGGCGCATTTTTCATTATATTTCTGCATTCATTAAGGCTCCTGTAGTGTGGCCCCTGTTTTGCAGACAGAGTGGAAGCAAGCTGAGATCTATAATGCCATGATCAGTGAGGGCACGTGCTGGGCTTCATGGGGTTAAGGAGCTGGCTGGTGTGCCTCACAGACTGCTGCTGCACTCCATTGCAGCTGGATTTGTGGAGTTATTTTAGTGTCTTTTACTTAGTGTATGGTATGAAACATGCAGCAAAAAGTTTTGCTTTTATTACTGAAAACAAATTCTCATTTAAAACTTTAACCCAAAAGAATTCAGACTGTTAAATTGATGTGGCAAGCCGTGGACGCCAAGATTGACTCTGGTTTGTGTGCCTGAGGAGCAGAAGGAGGAGCTGTGTCATGAAATGGAAGCTAGCTCTGCACATGGAGTTTGGGGCTGTGTAACGGTGTGGGGACTGTGTGCAGCTTTCCTTCCTCTGCTCATTGTGAGTTATTCTGACCAGGTTTCATATCTGTCTCCTTCTTCACTCGTGTTTGCCTGGCAATTCGTTTCTATCAGTTTGCAGCTTTTGAATTTGAGCAAGCAACTGTCATGAAAAAAACCTTTATAAAATGGTACATAATTGTACTCTTGTCTTTTAAGTGGATACAGTAGTAACTAGACAGTGCTGTGAAAAAACCAACATTTTGATTACAGAAATCAAATCTACAGGTCATATGTTCAAAACTAGAGATATTTTCATGTAGTTTTGATCACTGAAAAATTTCCAAGGAAGGAAAACGCAGTCTGCATACTAAGAACATAGATTACTGATACAGAGAGATGAAATTAGTTATAAACTCCTTGATTTTAAGGAATATCTCAAAAATATTTCTGTAATATAACTCTGACACTCTTGATGCTGCTCTATAAGATGCTGTGTAAACTCTTGACTGGTAATTCAAGTCCTTCTCTACTGCAAAATTGGCTGTGATAGGTGATTGGCAAAGATAGTTAATACATGTGTAGTTAATATTCCTTTTATTTTCGTAAGCATAAATTGCATATATTTTGGGGAGACAAGGAAAAAAAATTGTTACTCCTGTAACCACCTTAATACCAATTACGAAACCTAAAGTTTTGCTAATTTTTGAAAAAAAATTAGTAGTTTTCTCTAATGTTTGACTTCTCTAGTGTGTTAACTTGTTTAGACAACAAACATCACTTTGTTATGTATCAAAATCAAACAATTTTCCTGACACAATGAGAAAAATGTCAGAAATGTTTTATCAACAACAGTGTCAGTCTTCCTGCTTGCCTAATTGCACAGAGGAGAAAGCTGCTATGAGCTAGTAACAGCCTGATTCTACAGGAAAGGTAAATCCTGAATGAGAAGTTTTCCTTGCTCTCCTCCCAGATTAACTGGGAGGAGAAATGCTTCTTTTCAAGTCCATGTCACTGTGTGTGGAGTAGCTACCCTAACAGAAAACCAGACTGCCATCTCTTTCATCAGTTTGGGAGCTGAATTTCTTCCCTGGCAATTAGAATCATGTCAGAGGAATGAATGAAGAAATTATCTTGAATATAGGGCATCAGTCATATTATCTATGGCATTAAATTAAGCAACGGGATTGTTCAAAGGGTGGGTATTTGTGTCAGATGTACAGAGAGATGAGTTTCTGGTATGCTTCAGAAGATGATTTGTGATTTCAAATGACCGTCAAAAAGTTACTGTTCAAGTTTTTGTAGTTGCTCAGACTCTTCCAAGGTACATGCATCTGTAAAAGAATGTGTTTGGGGTATTGGGACTTCCATTTAGATGAACTGGAAGCCTTCTGACTGAAGTTTTCATGGCTTTATAACATATACTGGAAAATCGGGGAAAAACAGAAAGCAGAATACTTCTGAGAAGTAATCTCAACTTTTTGTTGTACAAAGAAATTCATCATGCTGTGGCAGCAGTGATGGCCGGCAGGCTCTCTCCCCCCAAGATGGTGTGGTCCGGGTGGCAGCTACCTCTCCCAAGAGTTGGGCAAGGGAATGGTGGCCCTTCCACTTCCAGCCTCCCGTTTTTCCTGCTGAAAACAACTCCCAGCACTGGTGTGGGTGCTATTGAATATTCCACACTAAAGTTCCACTTCCTTGTTCTGTAGCCGTAACACTCACACACAAACATCTCCTTCCTGCCTCCTGGATCCAGAAACCTCTGGGGGGGTTTTTCGGCACTCAGAAAAACAAGGGATTTGGCCAGACTGTCAAGCAAAAAGTCCTTCGGTTCTCAATGATGCTTTTATTCGACTAGCCATGGTTTTTTGCCTACTGAATGCCCCAAGAGCAGAGATGCTCGTGAGCAGGACAAGCTTTTTAAAGTCCTCTTCTGTGTAACTTCCGTATGCCTAGTAGGCACCTGTAAAAGCCTTTGGTTCTGAACGATGCTTTATTCCACTACCCTGTGGTTTTTTGCCTATTGAATGCCCCAAGAGCAGAGATGCTCGTGAGCAGGACAAGCTTTTTAAAGTCCTCTTCTGTGTAACTTCCGTATGCCTAGTAGGCACCTGTAAAAGCCTTTGGTTCTGAACGATGCTTTATTCCACTACCCTGTGGTTTTTTGCCTATTGAATGCCCCAAGAGCAGAGATGCTCGTGAGCAGGACAAGCTTTTTAAAGTCCTCTTCTGTGTAACTTCCGTATGCCTAGTAGGCACCTGTAAAAGCCTTTGGTTCTGAACGATGCTTTATTCCACTACCCTGTGGTTTTTTGCCTATTGAATGCCCCAAGAGCAGAGATGCTCGTGAGCAGGACAAGCTTTTTAAAGTCCTCTTCTGTGTAACTTCCGTATGCCTAGTAGGCACCTGTAAAAGCCTTTGGTTCTGAACGATGCTTTATTCCACTACCCTGTGGTTTTTTGCCTATTGAATGCCCCAAGAGCAGAGATGCTCGTGAGCAGGACAAGCTTTTTAAAGTCCTCTTCTGTGTAACTTCCGTATGCCTAGTAGGCACCTGTAAAAGCCTTTGGTTCTGAACGATGCTTTATTCCACTACCCTGTGGTTTTTTGCCTATTGAATGCCCCAAGAGCAGAGATGCTCGTGAGCAGGACAAGCTTTTTAAAGTCCTCTTCTGTGTAACTTCCGTATGCCTAGTAGGCACCTGTAAAAGCCTTTGGTTCTGAACGATGCTTTATTCCACTACCCTGTGGTTTTTTGCCTATTGAATGCCCCAAGAGCAGAGATGCTCGTGAGCAGGACAAGCTTTTTAAAGTCCTCTTCTGTGTAACTTCCGTATGCCTAGTAGGCACCTGTAAAAGCCTTTGGTTCTGAACGATGCTTTATTCCACTACCCTGTGGTTTTTTGCCTATTGAATGCCCCAAGAGCAGAGATGCTCGTGAGCAGGACAAGCTTTTTAAAGTCCTCTTCTGTGTAACTTCCGTATGCCTAGTAGGCACCTGTAAAAGCCTTTGGTTCTGAACGATGCTTTATTCCACTACCCTGTGGTTTTTTGCCTATTGAATGCCCCAAGAGCAGAGATGCTCGTGAGCAGGACAAGCTTTTTAAAGTCCTCTTCTGTGTAACTTCCGTATGCCTAGTAGGCACCTGTAAAAGCCTTTGGTTCTGAACGATGCTTTATTCCACTACCCTGTGGTTTTTTGCCTATTGAATGCCCCAAGAGCAGAGATGCTCGTGAGCAGGACAAGCTTTTTAAAGTCCTCTTCTGTGTAACTTCCGTATGCCTAGTAGGCACCTGTAAAAGCCTTTGGTTCTGAACGATGCTTTATTCCACTACCCTGTGGTTTTTTGCCTATTGAATGCCCCAAGAGCAGAGATGCTCGTGAGCAGGACAAGCTTTTTAAAGTCCTCTTCTGTGTAACTTCCGTATGCCTAGTAGGCACCTGTAAAAGCCTTTGGTTCTGAACGATGCTTTATTCCACTACCCTGTGGTTTTTTGCCTATTGAATGCCCCAAGAGCAGAGATGCTCGTGAGCAGGACAAGCTTTTTAAAGTCCTCTTCTGTGTAACTTCCGTATGCCTAGTAGGCACCTGTAAAAGCCTTTGGTTCTGAACGATGCTTTATTCCACTACCCTGTGGTTTTTTGCCTATTGAATGCCCCAAGAGCAGAGATGCCCATGAGCAGGACAAGCTTTTTAAAGTCCTCTTCTGTGTAACTTCCGTATGCCTAGTAGGCACCTGTAAAAGCCTTTGGTTCTGAACGATGCTTTATTCCACTACCCTGTGGTTTTTTGCCTATTGAATGCCCCAAGAGCAGAGATGCTCGTGAGCAGGACAAGCTTTTTAAGGTCCTCTTCTGTGTGACTTTCGTATGTCTGGTAGGCACCTGTAAGAGTTACTGTCATATCTCATATTGATGTAAGGTTAGAGCAAAGATATTTTTGCTGTCTTTGTTAGGAGGGTGACTGAGAGGAGGGGCATGTGTGGCCCAAGGGGAACTTTTAGACTTCCTCCAAGGTTTCATCATCTGCTGGAAGAAGCTGGGAAAGCACATGATTAATACTTCAGGAGAAGGGTTCGGGAAGGGCCGTTACAGGGAAGACAGTCTGTGTGTGTGAGAGAGTGTGTATTTTATGCATCAGTGTGTGTTTGTAAGGAACAGGTAAAAAGTCTGAAATTGTTGCCTTTTTTTATTGTAGCTGACTAAGAAGGGTGCACTTGTTTAGAAGCTTTTTTTTTTTTCTGAAGCTTTTTGTCTGAATTAAAAGAACATCTTGAAAAGGCAGGTGCAATTACATCAGAATACAACTCCCATTCAGTCAGTACTGTTTGAGAACAAAAAAGTAGCTTGGAGGTTGGAAAAATACAGTTAGAAGAGAGAGAAGTGAATGCTTGTGAGTTCCATCAGACCAAAATGTGATAAAGACCTTTGATACTTGATTATTTAAGAAAACGTTTTGCAGTTAACTGTGCTTACTTGCTTAAAATGTACAAGGATGCACCTGGCAATTTTTTGTTGTACAAATTGAATACTGATTGATTAATTAAAACTGCCTTGGGCCATATAATTTTTTTGGTAAGATGACAGTGTGCATCTAATCTTGTATTACAAATGCAGTCAAAATAAATTACTTGTTAATCAAAAATTAAAGCAGAAGGAATTTATTTTCCTTGAATTATTGAATTATCGCACTTGAAAACCAGTGGGATAGAGGTGCACTGGTTCCATGAATTGGAAAATTTCGAAGTTGCATTGGATGGCTTTTGTTTATCTCCATCCTTCTTCTTTTTGTAGGAAATTCCACTTATTTGGATGACCACGGACCACCACCTCAAAAGGTAAGCTGCTCTTATTTTGTGTTTGCTTTATCCTTACTTTTTTGGCTTTTGTTTTTAACTTACTGTATGTCTACTTGTGTGCCAAGCAACTCCACTGAGTTTACATCAACAGCTCGTGGCCTTTCTGACTTTTTCCACCCCAGGTGTTTTCAGATGTTTGTAAGTAACTTGGGTCAAAACTCATTGAGATTAAGCTGATGGAATTTTTGTCATTGAGTCAAGGTGGGGCAGGGTTTTAGTGGTTTTGTCTGTTAGCACTTTCATGCAAAAAACCAAGACACTGCAGTTGGAGCTAATCCAGCAGGTGAAGATGGCCTTTGGCTGGCAGCAGTTCCTGGAACATGGGTGCTGCTGCGAACACAATACTTGAAGCAAGTCAGCAGGATAAATTTCATGAATCTGAGTAATGAGCCCTTTTTTAGGAATAAGGTTCACTGTTCCTGTCATATGTGACTATGCTGCATAAGCTTTTCCCTCACATCACCATGGCACCTCATGACATTTCGGGTTAGGAAGGGCATCGTGATAGTTTCCTCAAGAGGAAAAAGGTGGAAGCAGGCCTTTAGGCTTTCCTGTTTTGTTCTCCTTTGTTTTACCCTGTGTTGGTTTGTTCTCTAAAACATGATTTGATACTATATTATACCTGTCTTTCCAGCCTATTATAGCTCCTTTTGCCCAGTACATACATGTACTGGGCAAAAGGACAGATTATATCACTGATGTGGCCCACCATGGATGCTAGTGCAGCAGGTGAGAGTGAGTAGTTAGAGATGGGGTGGTTGTGAATACCACCTCTGGTGATAGCCCTCCTTCATCTCTGTTCACCTGACCATGAAGTCACATCCTCAGCGAGCAGGCCTTGAGTCAAAATGATCAACCACAGGTGTGCACCAGTGTGGTGAAAGAGTCGACTTTCAGTCAGCAGAAGGAGCATAATGTGGAAAGCAATTCCATTTAGCTTAGTTATCAGTGAAAACAGACAGGAATCTGGGTTTCTTTACCTTTTAGCTGTGCAATGATATCTGCTATTTTC
The DNA here is from genome assembly GCA_013398055.1 of Ifrita kowaldi. Classification (NCBI taxonomy): domain Eukaryota; kingdom Metazoa; phylum Chordata; class Aves; order Passeriformes; family Cinclosomatidae; genus Ifrita; species Ifrita kowaldi. The sequence goes on from VZRS01014842.1 coordinate 1,496,819, forward strand.
AGCTGATATATGGATATTTGTGCACTGTTAAAGTTCAGACAGCCCACTTCGAGGAATGATTTACATTTGATTTTCTTCCTGTCAAAACAGGTTGCTCAATTTTTAGTGTATTCAATTACAAAAGCAAATGGATGTAGACAGAAGTGACAAAATCAACCTGTTATGTTTATCGTTGCAAACTGAGATGGGACACGGGTATTCCAAGGCTAAACAAATGTTTCACACCTAAAGTCTATTTAGTACTCTCTGGTTCCTTTGAAATTCTTTGTTATTTTAGTACCAGCTGCTTCTCTTGTCCAGGAGTACAGCAGCCTGCATGAAGTAAAAAATTATGTTTGTCGTGTCTCCACAGTGAGCACTCTGCTTGGAAGAATAAAGCAGTGCTTATTCCAAACCTGTATTTCTCATGCTTGCATTAGCATTCAGAAATGCCAAGCTGTTGTAGTAAGGAAAAGGTTGTCATTTAGATAAGAGTTTTTAACCTTGAAAACTTTATTCAGATTTTGATACCTTTTCTTTAGGAGTTTTGCTTTACCAATTAATGGTGTTGTTGATGGGATCCATACTCCAATATGCAGTAGCAATTGGACAGATTTATCCAACCCAGACACTTCTCCCTTTACATGGTGGAAATATCTTTTGCCTGTCTAAACATGTAATTTTGGGGTGTGTTCATTCACACAGCCTCATCCAGCTGCAGCTCAGTTGTTTGTAGAAAGGCCAGCTGAATAGATGTGTGCATGATTGATTGGTTGGGTTGGTACTCTTTGATTAGCTGTTTCCAGTCAGTAAAGTTTGTGGGTTTTCTGTAATCATCCGCACTCCTGAAAGCTTGGTGAAAAGCTCAACGGAGTAACAGGCTATACAGCCTTCCGTAAGTTAAAAGCATTTTGCTTTTTGAAGTATTTGCCCGTGTTTCAAAAACATTGATAAAATATGGATCATTTTGATCATCCCTTGGACAAGCCTGTTTATTCCTGAGTGGTTTGGTTTTTTTTGTTTTGTTTTTTATTCCTGTAATCAAAACATGGGTGGGAGTTGGTAGCTCCCCAGATAATTCCTGGTATTTGCTTGGGGTCATGTTTTGAACTAAGATGCTCTTGCTTTGTAAATCTAATGCATTGCATTTTTGGCTAAGTGCAGTTATTTACACTCTTACAGCTTCATATCTGAACTGTGAAGTCTGTGGGTGCGAGTGAAATTTGCTGTAATTGTTTTTGTCTTTCAGATAGCCTCCATTCACATGACTTGATAGCTGCCTTCATTTAAACTAACAGATGGTTAAGGTCTATGCATGCTTTAATTCAACATATAGAAACGTGTCAGAATAAATCAGTCCTGACTCCAACATTTAAAATATTTCGTTAAAAAATGCTTAAAAACTAGAAGTGGTGATAATGCACAACAATGCATTGCCTGGGGTTGAGTTGACTGGTAGCTAATATGGGCAGTGTGTAGTTAGCTGTAGGGGAAGGCCACCAGCAGTTGATACGCACTGGACCGTAGCTGTTTTTCAGAGCACATTCCAGTGTTTGTTGGAAATCGTATTAGTTTTGGCTCTTTGTCATGGCTAGGTGCCAGAGCTTTGGATTTTTTCAAATACCCATGTGGGGGTTTTTTCCCAGTGGAAGAACTGAAAATAGCACTTGTTCTCTGAATAAGGAATTAGCATCATCACATTTCAGGAGATCAGGGTACTGGTCTGTTCTTTTTCAAATAAAGGTAGCAGCAGTAATTTTCTCAGTGCAAGCAAAGAACTAAAGCCTGGCTCACTTCTGTACATGAAGTACTCACTTCTTCCTTGAAGACCAGATGAGCCAGCTTTTAAGGTGCTCCCCCAGTAAAGGTTTACTTGACTGCTGAAGATTAGCAGTAGTTACCCTTGCCAGTGATATGAAGGTAATGTGTCTAGGTGTGGTGGTTTGACCCTGGCTGGAGGCCAGGCACCCACCAAAGCCTCTCTGTCTCTCCCATCCTTAGCTAGACAGGAGAGAGAAAACATAGCAGAAGGCTCATGAGTTAAGGACAAGCAGAGATCACTCACCAATTACAGTCACAGGCAAAACAGATTCAACTTGGAGAAATTAATTGAATTTACTGCCAATCACAATCGGAGTAGAATAATGAGAAGTAAAACAAATCTTAAAACACCTTTGTCCCTCCTTCCAAGCTTAACTTTATTCCCAATTCTCTACCTCCTCCCTGCCAGCGGCGCAGAGAAACAGGGAATGGGGATTACTCATCATGTTGTTTCTGCTGCTGCTTCCTCCTCAGGGAGAGGAGGCCTTCCCCCTCTCCAGTGCAGGATCCCTCCCATGGGAGACAGTTCTTCACAAACTTCTCAAGTGTGAGTCTTGCCACAGGCTTCAGTTCTTCATGAACTGCTTGCATGTGGATTCCTTCCACAGGGTGCAATTCTTCAGGAACAGGCTGATCCAGCCAGCGTGGGTCCCCCATGGGATTACTACATCCTACTGGGAAACCTGCTCTAGTGTGGGCTCTTCTCTGCATGAGTCAACATGTCCTTCCAGGAGCCTGCTCCTCCGTGGGCTATAGGTGGATCTGTGCTCCACTGTGGACCTCCATGAGCTGTAGGGGCACAGCTGCTTCACCATGGTCTTCACAACGGACTGCGGGAGAATCTCATCTTGGGCACTTAGAGCACCTCCTCCCCCTCTTTCTTCACTCACCTGGGTGTCTGCAGGGCTGTTCCTCTCACATATTCTCATGCCTCTTTCCTCTGACCACAAATTACTTCCGTGCAGTAAGTTTTTTTGCTTCTTAAAAATGTGTTATCACAGAGGCAGTACTACCATTCCCGATTGGCTTGGCCTTGGCCAACAGTGGGTCTGTCTAGGAGCCAGCTGGTGTTGGCTCCGTTGGACATGGGGGAAACTTCTGGCAGCTTCTCACAGAAGCCACTCTCGTAGGCCCCTTCCCAATAGCAGAACTTTGCCATGCAAACCCAATACACAAACATAGGCCACTCTTCTTTGGTCCTTAGGCACCAAAGACTTCGCAAGATTGACTAATCCTAGATTTTTCATGAGTTCTAAGACAGATCTGTGTGTGCTTCTCTGCAGGTAGATGCAACCTCCAGTAGCCCTAGCACACCTCTGGTGTTCCTGGTGTTAGAATGTGATAGATAAAAAAGGAATATAGTTGAGCAAAGCAACCACTGACAGTGGTTCTACACTGCCATTGAAAGTGGACTCTTCTCTCCTATTTCAAGTCTCTATCTCACTGCCTCCTGGCTTTTTTTTTAATAGGCATCTGAAAATGCAAATTTTAAAAGATTTGCAAGGTGATCGTTTGTTTATCCTTTTTCTGTAGATTGGTGTTTATGTGATGCTTATAGATGAAGTGAGCTTGGTTTTTAAAAACACCTTTGAAATGGATGTTCATTATTGACTGATGGTGTTCACTTGATATGTTTAATGTCTGAGCATTTCTGCAAATAAAGCGGATGTATTTTTCCAGTATTTGGACCAAATACTTAATCAAATCCTTATCAAATCTTCCCAAGATTTTTTTGCTCTATCCAAGATCGTGAAACTGGCCTTGGAGGACAAAGGATATGAACTTTATCAGACCTACTGTTGTTACTGATTGAAAGCTTTTCCCTGAGAACTTGGCAAGAGCATCAGGATATGTCCCTCTTTCAGTAGAAGTGACATATATTTGTGAGGGAGCTGTGTACATAGCTTACAGATAAATTACATTGAAGTAGTCTATTCACCTTTTCTTGATGATTTTCCCTTGGGATGCCTGTCGTGGACCCAGTGTCTTTTGGCAGCTGTTTAGGTGTCAACAAGACCCTATGCTTGGCATGTGTGACAGTGCTTCAAAGCTTTAAATGAATACAAAAATGGATGGGGGTCAGGATCAGGTCAAAATGAATAGAAATAAAAGGCATACACAAAATAAATTTGATCTGATTTTATTGATTTAAAGCTGGAAAGTGGATAAATACTCTTTTCACCATTCTTTCAGTTCTTAGGTAGTAATTATGCCCTAATTGTTCATGTTTTTCTTATGGAGCAAGGCTACCATAGCATAATTGAATCATTCGGAAAAGACCTCTAAGATGATCAAGTCCAATCCTTAACTTAGCCAACACCATGTTCACCCCTACGGGAAAAGGTAGCAGAATCCTTGAGTGGCCTTTGGGATGTATATACCATACCCAGTCCTTGTCACTCTCCATTGTCAACTAGATTATTTATTCTTTTTTATTTGACTTCAAATCTCACTAAAAGATGATTTCAGCATTGCCCCCTTTACACTGACTTTTTATGTTCATTAGGTTTATGTCAGTGTTATTTTTTCCACGTATTTTGATAGCAATATTAAAATAACAGCCAAGAGCTGTGTATTTTTTTTTTAGTTTTGATTATTTATTTTTTTAGCGGATACTTCCTGTTTCATTTGAACTAGTGTTTTAGTTCTAGCCATCCCTTATGAGAACATGGTTTAACCCTTCAGCCCTCTACAGTCTTAAGCGATTGATTTGTTAGGGATGAAGTGTTTGATTTAAAACCAACCAACCAACCAACCAAAAAAACTCAATTAAAAAAAAAAAACAAGACAAAACCCCACAACACTTGGAAGCAAGCAAGATTTGTTTCCTTTTAGGTATATGTTTACTAGGGATTTTAAGAGCATGAATAGTAGTATGTGTGTTTTTGATAGAGTTGAAACCTTCTGTTTAGCTGTAATTGAAAAATTGGTGAATAATCTTTAAAGCAATCCAGGCAGGTTGGGAAGGATTTCAGTGTTTTTAAAAATACTCTATCCTGCTTATAAAATAAAGAGTCGAGATTACTGTGCAGTGTACAAATTTTCAGCTGGCAAAAATTGTCAGAATTTAGCAACACTAAAATAAAGTAAGTAATTTCCTATGGCTACCTGGCTGATAAAATACTAAGAAAGAATTCATTAGGTGCCTTAACCACAGAGATCCCCTTTATATCTTGAAGCACTGTTTTACAGTAAAACTGAACTTTTAAGCCTAGTGTGGTCAATAAAATACTATGATTTAAAAAAAACTATAAAGTATTTCTTCACTTCCCTCAGTTTACTAGGAGCGGTGTGTTGTGGTTTAACCCAGCCAGCAACTGAGCCCCACATGGCTGCTCACTCACTCTCCTACCAGCAGCATTGGGGAGAAAATGGGAAGGGTAAGAGGTAGAAAACTCAGGAGCTGAGATAAAGACAGTTTAGTAGGGAAATCAAAAGTCACACCCACAAGTAAAGCAAAACAAGGAATTAATTCACTGCTTCCCATGGGCAGGGAGGTGTTCAGCCGCCTCCAGGAGAGCAGGGCTGCATCACATGTAATAGTTACTTGGGAAGACAAACACCGTCACTCCAAACATCCCTGCTTCCTCCTTCTTCTCCCCACTTTATATGCTGAGCATGATGTCACATGGTCTGGAGGTATCCCTTTGGATGATGTCCAGGTGGGGTCAGCTTTCCCAGCTGTATCTCCTCCCAATTTCTCAGGCACCCCCAGTCTATTTGCCAAAAGAAAAGCATAAAAGACCTTGGCTCTGCGTAAGCCCTGCTCAGCAATAGCAAAAAATCTCTATATTAAAACAGAATATCTCTATGTTTATGCTGTGTTCAGCACAAATGCAAAACAGCCCCATAATAGTCACTGTAAAGAAAATTAATTCTACCCTAGCTAAAACCAGCACACAGTGTAAAATATTTGTAGAATAATTGGTTTATGTTCTTTTAAAACTGTGTTTTCATTTCTTCTAAATGACAGTATCTCAAGGGAAGAAAAATCTGGGTTTTATGGAGGATTTTCCCATTGTCTGCTATACATAATTCTTTGCAATCCTACTGAAGTAGGTGGTGAATGATATAGCACGATAGTAGTATGGAGATATGTCCAAAAGCTAGAATTGAATCTGTACTTATAAGTGTGAATTGGATCATAAAAATATTTGAATTGTACTGAAGCATGGATTTGTTTGTTTTGTTCATATTAATTTATAGCTCAAGAATCTTAAGGATAAAACAATCACTTGATTCCATGATTTACCAAAATAGAGATGATTACTTACTTTTTAATACTTCTTGAGTTTATAGTATATCAGAAAGGTGTTGATATGGGGAGGCTGCCTGATTGTAAATTGAACTACAGAGAGACTTGGGAAATTAAAGCCATATTGCCTGTCACAAGAAGATAAATCTTTGAGGGATACTGTGCATGCTGATGTCCTGCAGAAATTTAAACAGTAGTGAGCTGGATTTTTACTAAGCCTGATATTTGCAGCCTTTAAATTTTGAAAGACTTAGGGAGACAGCAGGTATGCAGGTTTTGTGTCTACTACAGTAGTCTGTAGTTTTCATCTGATTTCAAAGATGCTTGGAAAATATTTTGTCTTTTGGTTGGTACTTTAATTGCCACGCTGTGTGTGTGGTTAAAGGTCTTGCTTGCCTCTGGCATTAACACAGCAGTCTACCCACTGTTACCCAAAATGAAAAAATTGTAATACCACCAAATTTGCAACCTGTAGGTTTTGTTCTACATCACATACTGTAGCTAAAAAAGTACACAAGGCATAATTGTCACCATTTCTGAAGCTACCAAAGCTCTGTGCTTTCACTGAAATTTAGAACATAATCCATTCTGAGGTGATCTTTGTTCACCTGCAAATAATCTGTGCAGATTATTATGCAGCACATGAATATTTCTTAGAGATTACTGTTTTAGATTTCCAGCTGTCTAGTACATTCCTCTCTTCTTTTCCTTCTTTCCATGATAGGAAGGTATTCATAAACTAGCATAGCATACAAGGAGGTCATGGCAACTCCATCATAGCCACCTTCATTATCTTTTTATGAGGCAATACTGGATTGTAATACCAAAATCCAATTGCAACTGGGTCTGGATGACCTAAACCTTCAGTGGAAAAAGAAAAATCTGCCCTTCTGCCTAGGGGTAACATGATAGAGTATCTTTTGAAACTGACAGATTGATTCATTTAATCTTGCTAAGCCTTGAGACTCTGTTGAGTACCACTCACGTTTCTACCACAAGTCTTGTATTTGTTAATGGTATTCTTAAATCCTGAACTGAAAGGATTTTCTTAGCTCTGATGTTTGAAGGGAAAAAAAAATCTGGAACTTGGGATGCTGGAGAGTCTTAAAAAACTGAAGAAAACAACCACCAAATAAGAATTCCAGTATAATTTTGAAAACCTCATGATTTTGAAGATGAGCTGGTAGGTCCTGGCAGCCTTCTACTCAGGCTTTAATAAATGATAACGTTTAGTTCAGGAAACTGTAAATAGCAGTGAAATACTCTGGTAAGAGCCATGATCTTATCAGATACTAGATTGTGACTGTACCTACAGGTGGTCAAAAGTAGAGTCAAAACATCAGGCAAAGAGGACAGGGTTTCATGACTGGGTTGAAGAAGTCTGTGTGAGAGTGGCAATATCATGGTGATTCAGGGGAAGGAGGAGTTTGGGCAAGTGTGCTTATGAAAAGGTAGTTCTCAGGACAGCACCCACAGCATCCCAATGTCCTGGAGCAGTGTGGAGGCTTTTGTGGCTGGCACTACTGGGGATTTTAGTAGATGCAAGGAGAAGCTCCTTCCATTGAAATGAAAAGGAAGTCATGCCCTGGTCAGCAGGAATGAGGTTTGGTTTGCCTCTGAGCAAGTCAGATTAATAATTTCAAAGTGCAGGAGAGTGAAATGGGAGCACTTTATGCAGGGCCTCCTCTGTTATTGCCTCTGGCTTGTCGTCTTCAACACTGCGAGAACCATTTGTGACACAAGACATGGATTGTAGTCTGTAAGGGAAAGTATTTTGGGCCTTTGAGTCATTTTAGATGACACAGTGATTTCTGCTGAGCTCTGGTTCTGCTGAAAGAGTTGGCTAGCAGCATATTGTGCTTCTTGGTGGTGTTCCTTCCAGACTATGAGACCATGCCATGAACTAGATTTGGATCTGTTGCTTGCAGGAGTGGTGATGGAACTCCCTTTGAGTTCCTGGAAGTATGCAGAGCAAGAGCACCTCAGAGACAGCTCATTGGTAAAGAGGCTGTGGGTTACAGTCCAGCAGAACTGGCCTGTTTTACAAAATTTGTATCCAGTTATGGCTATAAACAACCTTTCTTTCATACTGTGACTTCTAAAGTGTCTGTGCAAAGTAAGTGGAAAAGACAAGCACGCTGGAGACTTTAAAATAGAATGTGGAGTTACTGAAAGGGAGCCTAAAGTAAAGGGCAAACTGAAATGCAGCATGACAGATCTTTGGCAATGGTGAAACCATGAGTTGCTGCACTAGCTGCAGCCTCATCAATAGCCAACCACAGTTTTGAGAGTTAAACCTTAATGTGAAGAAAGACAAGTGCATACAGAGGAATAAATTATTCCGTCTACCACGCACCACATTCAAATCCAGTATTATTGGCTCCCGGGGTGAATTCGTGAATATTGCATTGGAAGGATAGAAACAACCTTAAGATAGTGAGGTTACTTAAGGGAATGCCAGTGCTGTGAAGTATTATAAAAAGTTTTAAAACCAGGCTTAGTTACTTAGTATCTCTCATTTTACAAGTATCCAATATAAACAAGTGGGTTGAATGTGATAGGATTTACTACTTAAACAGAGAATAACTGTGCCAGTGTGTTCTGAGTACATCACAGAATGTACAAAACCCTGGCCTCAGAAGGAAAAACAGCAGTTTTAAACTTTACAGTTCCAAGATACATATAACGTGATGCTGCTCTGGAGTTAAGATCAGTCCTGCACAAATTCTGCAGCTTAAGGGGTTTTTGATATTACATGGTAAACCTTCCAGTGGAAAAAGGGGTAATTAAACTGACACTAAAATTCTTAACCTACCTGAACTCATGCTAATTCTCTCAATAAATACCAGTATCAGTGAACCATGTTCTTAGATAATTCATCTCCTTTATCTTCTTATGAGGTAGGTGCATACCTACCTACCTCAGAAAGATAACTTCCACCAAGTGATGAACTTAAAAAGTAAGAGATAAATATAATACTGCTTTTTATAAGAAAGCTAACGAGGGTCTTCCAGTTCTTTTTCTGTTGTAACCTGCATTCACTCATGTAGGGTAAAGAAGAAAAAGAGCAATAGCTTTGTTCTGCACCCCTCTCTATAGTAGTGACAGTACCATATGCTTTGATTCTTCTAAATTCTATCCTGAGATGTATTAAAAAGAGATGCCAGCAAGACATGAACAATAACTGTTCAGTTTTCCTTGGCACCAGGGAGACAAGATACAGCACTATATCTGATTTTGGTCCCAAAAGAAGTGAACGAGTTGCAAACTGCAGAGGAAAGCAAGAAGAATGAAGAGGTTGAAAAGTATGGTGTGTTAAGAAAGGCCAAAAGGGAAAGATTTGATCAATCTAGAGGTGGTGGTTGTACCCCATCCCCAAGTAATTATCCATTTGGTAGGGTGATTCCCTCTCACCTGCTTTGTCCCTGAAAGGAGCTGGAACTGAGCTGCCGTCACTTAAGTACAAGTGAGTGTTGCTGAGTGATGAAAGCCAGGAGTGCCACTCACACCTCCAGAGGCTGCCTCACATCAGTGAGTTCCTGAAACTGCCAAGTGAACAGAGCATCTGCTCTCTACCAGCCTGTTTGGATACATGTGCCAAGTTTGAATGTTGCTATGTAGCTGTAACTTCACATGCCTGAAATAAAGCTGGTTCTGCACTCCCTGTGGTGTGGGGAGTCTTGTGCAGTAGGTTGGAGGCACAGAGGTTTTGCTCTGCTGCAGCTTGCTATTGTAGACAAGTAAATCCAGGGGTAAGGTATAAGGCGAGCAGACCCAAATGTGTTGACAGGATGCATCCAAAACTTTAAACATTAAAAACTTGATCTTTGACCTTTTCTTTGTAATTTTCTGAGGTTGCTATTGATATTATTGTTGTTTCTATAGCCGCAGTATCTTGTAATGGGACCTAATCTGAGACTTAATGGGGATACTCTACTATGCTTTGAACTGAGATCTTTTCAGATTTGTAGGTGTGCAGTGCTTCTTCACAGAAAAATTACTGGAAATTTTGATTTTGGCTATACAGATCTGTCTTGTGGGACACATCAGAGGCCATAGGCTTTGGCAGACACTTCATAGTAATGCTTTTCTTTAGTTCTTAATAAATTTGAGGACTGTCTACGACCAAGTTTCCTTTTGCTGCTTGGGCTCCATGCTTATGTTTTTAATTTAGCTTGGTACTTAGGGATGTTGAACCATTAGAGAACACATTTTAACCTAGTCTTCCAAATATGTCATCTGTCTAACAGATGAAATGCATTGTTGGGTGGGGGGGAAGTCATCCTTTTTCAATTAAATTAATTTCTTAATGAAAATGCAGCAGAAGAATATTCTGTTTCTTCTTCGGCCTTGTTTTCAATGCTCCGCTGCACTTATATGGCATTTAACTTTGAAAACAAACAAATTTCATCCTTACCTTTTCTTGTGGTTTCTAGTGTATTTTCAGTGACTCATAGAGAATGCCGTGCTGTCTGCTCTGCTTTAGAGTTGGTTAATTCAAAAAGCTTGTCCCTGTCTAGCATCACTACATTCTACAGGTGAATGTTGATATAAGTGGACCTGTGTGGCTAAGATGGGGAAGGAGAATGCTGGCTAGTAATTTATTTTGTTTACTCCCTTGTTCATTCTTCAGTCATGTTTTCTGCTGACATAACTTTGTGTTAGCAAATTCTCATTGTGATTGCTTTAAAAGTGAGCAAGTTGGTACTTGTTTGGAATGAGATTTTGAGCAGCAATTCCTGAACTTAAGTTTGGAAGGCTATCTCTTAGTGGCCTTTGAGTTTGTCTTTAAAGACCGTGGAAGGCTTGTGAAAAACCCCGGTTAAAAAGAGGTATTCAGTGTATCTGAGATGATCTCAAAGCTGATGACTGGCTTATCTGATCTGTCTTCATGAAATCCACAATGTGGGAATAGATATTATCTGGAAATGGTAGAAGATGAACTAAAAATTAAATGCATGGTGGGTAACAAAATTCTGGAACAAGTTGTGTGAGAAATTCTTCAGGCGCAGTCAAGAATGTGCCTTCTAACATGCCATATGTAATCTTTGGGAACACTGGAAGAGGAGGAGAGACACTGGAGAGAAATGGACTGCTGACAGCTCTCAGGTTTGTAGTTATCTTACGAGTATCATCCTCCTCTCATGAGTCAAATGGACCATTCCTTTGACCAATTAAGCCATTTTTTTAAATTCTTATAATTCTGCCTCAGTTGGACAGGAAAAGAAAATGAAGAGGTTGGACTGGGAAGCTGTGATGCTGTATAAAGATGTGTGATGTCAGCAAATATTTAATTATTTTCACAGTCTTACTAGTACTGTCTGTGTTGGTTGCCCTTGCTCACCTGATAAACATGGAGCACTGCCTGACCACAGGTTAATGTCTACTCAGAAAGGGGAAGCCATTTCTGGCATCTGCTTCTGGCCCTACTTGTGTACAAGGACACAGGTCACTTACTTGCAGAAGTTGTGAATATAATGGATTGCTTTCTGAGAACATGTCTCTCTGACATGAGTCAGAGACTGACATCTGGGCAGCTTGTACCTGGACTGGGAAATTTTTGGCAAATGGGCAAATTTGTACTCAATTTGTCTCAGTAAAATTGGAATGATTGAGGCTGGTGGGTGAATCCCAAATCACTAACACTGCAAGTAATTATCCAGCCTAATTTTTTTTTTGTGGTGCAAAGATTTATCTGTGGACTAAGTCCCCAGTGAAGTTGAAAGCCTGGGCTTTTGTCAGGCTATCTGTTGAGTGGCTCCTTTTCTGAGACTGGCAGACCTCTCTGCAGAGGTACTTGACAGTCATTTTCTGTAATGCAAGTTCGTTTGGGGTTAAAGTTGCTTTTTCTTCTTGATTTCATTCACAGCATTTCTTGACATCTTCTTTAACTGTGGAACAAAAGGAAAAAAAACCTGTTTGAACTGACAAGTAAATTGTCATATAACTTTCCAAACCCTTGGAGAGAGCTGTTGTAATTGTACTGTGGGTTTTACTTTTTTATGGCTGTAAGTGCTAATTCGTATAACTCCAAAGTGAATTGCATGTTTCAATTGTTCATATTACCTCTGGGCTTTGATGCAGTGCTCAGTAAAGTCACTCTGCAATTATTTTGAGGTTGTGTATAATGTTACATGAATATCAAATCACCAGAGCATCACCTCAGCAGTTAGTCTACGTGATACATACTCTTATTGTAATAAAATGTAATCCAGTTGGCATTTTGTAAATGTCCAACTGCTGTTTTCCACCTTGTTTCTGCTAATACAATAGCCTTCTTTTCAAGTGCCTTCTCTGCCACCATCTCTTGTATTGTCTGAGTCCCTTGTGAGTATCATGAGGGGGAAAAGAAAGTTCCTCTCTGGAGAAGTTTTCCGTTTCTTGCGTTTTTTGTTTTGCCTCATACAAACTCGTGTTTCTGGAAAAGGTATTTCTTCTCTTAGGAAATAACCTTGGCATTATCTAAATGCAGAAAGCAGATTTGCAGCATCCTAAGGGAACTGGTCACGTTAAACAAATACTTGCTTGTACAGCAAAAGCCTGTGTACTGCATGGCTTTGTGCACTGGGCACACCCGTTGGGGCATTTGGGTGCGATAAGTGCAGTGGTGACGTAAACGGACGAAACACGAGCAGAGGTTCAGGAGTGCACTCCTAAAGCTGACCACACTCAGCAGTGCTGCAAGGGAAGTATTGGTTACCACTCATGATTGTTCTTCTGAAGTGAGCTTTGGGCTGTAGTGTTTATCTTGAATCTGGCACAATTGGACCTGAGTGCATTCAGCTATGTACTGAACCAAGGCATTGATACATTGGTCTCCTTTAAGCTAAACAAGTGTCTGAAAATAATAGCCCTTTATTTCAGGTTCCTTTATCTGCAGTATTTGCTGTGGTTTCTTTTTGGGGGTTACCATGGTTATTATTTGTGTGCAGAACAGAAATGTGCTACCTAGGAAGGTGAGTTTCAGAAACAAATGTAAGAACTGGCCAAACTTGGTAACTACTGTCAGTTTTTCAAGCTGATAAAGTTGTTTGCACTTAGAGAATTTAGAAAGGCCTGGTTTAATTTAATCTAATTTTTAAAGAATTATATTTAAAAGATTCACCGAAAGTTACTGGGTAATCCAGTCAAACACTTAATTAGAGACTTCAGTGTAATCTATGCAGCAAAATTGTACTTGACTGAAGTACCAATAAAGAGAAAATTTTTCTCGCTATATTGCCTGGTGCAAACTGCTAGGAAAATTGAAACAGTCAATAATTATGGAGCATTTTTAAATATTTCCATAACTCTACAAACTCTCATCATTCATCTAATTTCTGGGATGCTATACAAGCATGTAGTGTATGTGCTCTTGCTTCTTCCCTGGCACTTGTCAGCATCTACTTACCATTTCTCTGGAAGGCTTTCACTTACCTACACAGCAAAGTATTCCGGAAGTGTATGTCTGAGCAGAAGAGAAATTCCCATTCCACAGGTTACGGTGAGGGGTGGATGGTGCTGCAGGGCTGTGACAAGTACTGATGCTGGTGTTTGTTATGCAAAGAAATGAACCAAAAAGGGGACAATCCAGAACAGGGCTCGTGTTCTTTTTCATTATGGTGTGATAATCAGCATAATAAAATGTGTTCAACTGCTAACGTTCCAGATATCATTAACAGTAGTTTTGGGAAAGGTTAGCTACAGCTGTAGCACAGAGATGTTAAATTCATCACCTTTGGAGTTCTCTAATAATTGAGGCTCAGATTTTGCATTTCATAGGAAGCAAGGCTTCTGAAGGAATGATTGATAAAGAAATATGGGGGCTATGTTTCTCACAGAAAACCCTATAAGAATGTTAGAAAATAGTGAGACTTGGTGCATTGTGTGGGGCTTCTATGGGCCTTCAGAGGCCCTTCTTTGCTTGCTGAATCAGCAGATGCAATGTGCTGCAACTTGGAAAGCTTAACTCAGGCCGTGATCATCCAATAATGACTCCTTCCCAAGGTAATTTGGAGAAAAATGGCCTCCACATTTATGTTGCAGTGCAGGATATCCTAAACATTGCAACCAGTAACAGTAGTAATATTCATTTGGTCATGAAGTGTAACACTGAGAGCAAAGTGCCAGTAAGTTCCCATTAAATATATGGGAATACAGGTTGTTTTTCCTTCTTTTTTTCTTTCTAGTTGGCAGTTCTCTTTGAAAGTAGTTTGAAGGGTTGCTTGAGGAATCCTTTGCTTCCTGGATAAAGATCTATTAGCTGTTCAAATGCAGTGAAGAAGTACTCTGCGCTGAAAAGTGCCATGTGCCTCATCTGACTGCTTTTGTGTTAGAAATGCTTCTGCTGGGAGAACATGATGGCATCAACAGCAGAATTAACTGTATGTTGAGACACAGCATCACTTTGGCCGTTCCTTGTGCTGGAACTCAGGTGCAGGCCCTGAGTCAGGAAACATTTTTGTGCCATTGTCTTAATAGAAAAATGATCTTTCCTTAAGTGCCGTTGTGCACCACTGTGGGTGAAACTGTGAGCTTCTGACTCTGTTAGCCAACTTAAAGGCTTGGAAACAGTTTCCTCTGGGAAATAAATATAGATTATCATATGCTGCTCTATGCTACACAGCAAATACTTGTCTAGTGCAATAGTGTGACTTCAGAATGCCTTTGCTCAAACAATAGCCCATGGACATCATCCAGGAACAAGATAAGGCTGCATCTGTCATACTGTGAAATGCTGAATTACTTCTCACTTGTTCTGGTTTCCTGGGGAGGAAAGCAGGGTGCAAGAGTTAGTGTGGGCTGGACACCATTCCCGGTGGCCAGGTTGGATGTGGCTGTTCTGAGGTTTAATGAACATTACCTGTACAGAGGTGATCAGACTGTGCTAGTTGGCCTCAGGCCCCCTGTGGCCTTGTGTTGGTTATTCTGCATGTAGATCCTTGGCCAGTGGCATGATTCGTTCTCTGAGTCTGTTTGAAAGATTCATGTTTATATTTGAAATTAAAAGAGTTGATTAATTTTAGCTTTGTGCAACTGGTTGTTGTTTGGTTTCTTTTGTTTCTTTTTAAGCTGAAGTTTTGCAATTCAAGCATTCCTCTTGCATTCTGTCAGCTGGACTTTGAGTTGCCAAACTGTAGTGCAAATTCACTCCTTTTATTTCTTTTTGTGGGAGACAGTCAACTGAAGATGACTTTGAAACTGCATTGAAACTACAAGCACTAAGCAAAGGGTCATTATCAACAGTTACATAGTATTTCTGGAGTAGTTGCCCATCTGTTACATTTAACTGCATCGCAAGGGGGAAATCTCACCTTGCCACCTCCCTGAGCCATGTGGTTTCTCTTCTGAAGAGCTTCTATCTTGCTAGAGAAGGTGGATGCTTCTGGCGTGGGCAGGGTCCTAGAAATTCTGTATGTGTCTGTTGGCTTAAGGTCAAAACATGTGATTCAGAGGTACACGGAAACAAAAATAATGATATACTGACTTCATTTTTTTTCAATCTTTCTTTAGGTACTTCCTTTCCCCAGTCAGGTGGTCTACAACAGAGTTGGAAAGTGTGGGAGTCGAACTGTGGTTTTGCTTTTGAGAATTTTATCAGAGAAACATGGATTCAACCTGGTTACATCTGACATACATAACAAAACAAGACTGACCAAAAATGAACAGGTAAGTTACTTCTGCTCCTCTTAGTTCCTGTTTTCTTATTATGTGTACAAAACTGAGAAACAAAGGCATATGCTAGCAGAAATCCTATTGAAAAGATGTATTGCTACTTTGTCCTGGGTAATCATGCAGAATTCATCATTCTCTAAGTGTCTTCAGATAATAAGAGAAATGGGTGGCAGAGCCAAGAACAGCATGATGTGGAAGCTAGCCAGAAAAACGAACTTCCAGTGAGACAGCTCTTGAATTTAGTCAGCACAGATAGCAGTTAGACTACCAGCGAGGCAAGAAAGGTTAGTACAGTGAAGTTAAGTGCTAACAGCATCTGGGACATGTGTTAATGTATCTGCAGGGCACAGCTATTTGTCATATAACCAGGACAGCTTATTCAGACCTAGCTTGGGTCTTAAACAGAGCAGGAGCAAATAATAGTCAAAAGGGTCTTTTTTGATGACTTTCTTAATTCACTTCTAGTAATCCGTTGCTTCAAAAAGTTGTTTCCCAGGGCCATGCTAACCCATGTTGCTGTAATGTGACGTGTCCTTGATCCTATCTCAGCTTCTTGCTTATCTGTCTTTTTCATGTTTATTGCACAACCCTCACTAAGGGAAGTGAAAATACCACATAAAACCTCTTTACCCAGACACCTTTTTTAATGTTCCCTTAAAGTTGCAGATGGATTATTTTTGCAGCTTTGTTTCTATGAAAGATCCAGTTATTTAAATTTTCTTCAGGGTAACCATGTACCCACTGTAAGCATCACTTCTGTTAGTAGATTGATACACATAAGTGCAGGAAAACCTCAGGCTCAGAGCACACGTCTGTAGTCGGATGTTGCGTATGTTGCTGTTATTTTGAGCTGCTGATCAGGTAAAGGCTGCAATTGCTGCCTGTGTCAGCTCTAGAAATAGCAGCCTGCCAACCACAGAAGGATGTGTGCAATGATCAAAATACGGATGTGGGCCTGCCAGTGACATTGTGCTGTGATTGGGGGTCATTTGCTTGCAGCCTGTTCATGAGCACAAGTTTGTTGTTTTAGATGCAGCAGTTTGTTCCAGATGAACATTTAGGAGCCGATATTGCTCCTGCAGCTCCCACCTTCCTCCCCTTCAAGGTGTCCATTGGGGTCCCACCTCAGCTGGCCCAGTAACACTCCGTGATAGTCAAGTTCAGCCAGAGGTGGGGAGCAGCCAGCTGGGGCTGCCACTCCAGCCCAGAGGCGGCTGCTGTGCGCAGTTGGGTGTGACACAGCAGTGACAGGCTGCTGAGGGGGCCAGTGTCCCCTCACTGCCCCTGCTTGTGGCCGAGGGAAGGCCTGCTCTGCACCTGCTGCAGCATCCCTCTGTGTGTCCTACCGGCAGCACCACGCAGCCCGGGAAGGTTGCAATATGGTCCCATCAGAAAGGGGGCAAACTATCCTGTGCTACAGAGCCTGTCTGGTTACGTTTTCTGCCAGGATATGGGATTTCTGTGGGTATGGCTGCTTTTGTGTTTTGCGCTGTCTGGGTTTTGTTTGTATCTTTCATCAATTTTCATTGTTGATTGGGAGACATATCATAAAACCCAAAAGTCTTCCAGGTTAGTAATTAGTAATTGCCAGCTTTCATCATGATCAGCTTCTTCCTTTCAGTTCTGTTCTGTCTTTCTCCGGTAGGTGGATTTTCCTTTGTTAAAACATTATACAAGATCACTTCTTCACAGTCTTCTGTGCTTTAGTCCAGCATGTGGAGACTGCAGAGAGGCTCAGACTTACTTTTGATGCAACCACTACACTGACAGATAATTATCTGCATTGCCTTTTGCACTCCCTAAGTGGTTAAGTTACTCGACAACAAATGTGCTGGAAGTATTGCTACAGAGCTGATGATTTACTCTATAGATTGCCCTGCCATAATTTGTGTTTCTTTATTTTCATTTATGGTTTATTTCCATAGTTACAATGGGCTCATAATTTAATGACTACTTTTGCTGAAAAGTGCCTTTGATCATCAGAAAACATGCTTGGAGACAGTAACTATTCTGTTGTTCAGGGCATTTTTAGTTGTCTTCTCAATTTTTAAGAGCAGAATATGAAAAAATATTTTTTTTTCCATCTTTAATGTGGTGTACACAAGAGGAAGTTAAGGGAATGAATGATCTCAGGCTCCAGGCATTGGAACAAGAAAAAAGAGAGCTGGGCTGGGCTGTAGGCTTCCAGCATGAGCATGGGGTTCTCACTTGAGATGATATGTCTCTCTTCTTCTGTCATTTGTCTGTCCTGTGTTTGGTTAAAGCCCTGATCCAGCCAAGACTTTTCTGTAAATATTTAGCTTTTGCAGTCTGCTGTTGTTAAATAAAGTTAAGCATGTAGGTGTTCTTAATGACTGTGGGGATTGCACATAATTGGAACCCATATTCTCATTGCCTTTTCCAGTCCCCTTTCTACTAAGAAGTTTTCCCAAATTATGTGTCTGCCAGCAATTAGAAGTACAGCCTTTGAACATCTGTGGGCATAAGGGAGTGATTTCTGGAAACAGATGTATTAATATGTGCCTTGCCATTTGCTATAATATTTTCAAGTAAATTAAATACAGGAAATAACACATAATTAAAGTTAATCTAATTGACGTGGCTTTAAAATGCCACACGAACTGCTGCAAAATGAAGTCTTCCCATGCCCTATGTCCCCCACTCCCATTTTATTGCATCCAGGGAAGTAGGAATGAATATGCTTATAGATACACAAATACCAGCCACATGGAAGAGTAATAGGTAGTTTATCCTCAAATTGTTTCCTTCTACCACCCATCATTATGGCTGTGCAGCCAACTTCATATGTAATTTCCGTTCAACGCATTAAAAATCCATCACTAATTTTTCTTAAATGCTTTTAAAGACAGAAAATTGGTCATACCAGCTTGGGGAGGTGAAGAAATTCTTGAAACTATTCCAAGCTTTTGAGAGCTGAAAATGAAGATGTAGTCTCATTCCTGGGACTTGTGAGTTGTTTATGGAAATGAGTGCTGAGATGAAAGTGATATACCAAAATTCTTGTAGATGCTTGTGCCTCCTGAGCCCTACATGCCTTCAGTAGAGACTGAAAGCAGTGGCAGAAGGTAAAGAGCTCACAAGAAATATAGATACAGATTTTTTTTTTGTCCTTTTCATGGCAATATTAGTGGAGATCATAGTGTGATCCAGCAGACCACACTTGGAAAATCCCAGTTGCCTTACCATTTTGATACATTTTGAACTCAATTTCTCACTGTGAAATACAGCATCTTAAAAAAAAAGTAACATTTTGGCTGTTGTCTGGGTGAGATCGTTATCTACTGATTTCCTTTTGTTCCCAGTAGAATTTACTTATTGCAAATCTCAAACAAAGCAGGGCCACTCTGAGCACAGGGACTGGATGAGCCATCTCCAGAAGAGGGGAAGGTGTCCTCTCTCCAAGGCCAGACTTGAGTTTTTGTGCAGGAACAATGCCGTGACTAGAGAAAATCCATCCCCCGCGTTTCTCCCCTTTAGGAAGGGCTCCATCCAGCCCTCTTGGAGTCACTTCACGGTGCCATCTGCTGGAGTGTTACTTGCAGTGCAGCACCAGCCCATTGCAGGTATACAGATGATGCCGAGCAATCGCAGTTTGATTTCTTCCATATGGCCACCTGAGATCCTACAGTGGTAGTGTAGGACTGTAGATTAAGGGAAAACCTTTCATCCTGGAGTATTACCTCTTGGTGTTCCTTCTCAGGCGGGCTTTAAGTTTCAAAAACAGCTTGTGATTTACAGGATTGCCTCTGTGGATCTGGTCTTCTTTAAAGGGCCCAATTAAAAATCAGTGCAGAAAATGAGTTAAGGAGAAAGAGCTAGGATAAAAGATAAAGCAAGGAGTCACAGTGGTAGAAAGATGTTACTGTGGAAAAGACACTGTACTTTAATTAGTGTTTGAAGGGGATGAATGGAATGACAGCAGATGTGTTGGTCACACCACAGAGGGCTTGGCAGCTGCTTGCTGAGGCTTAGCATCTCTGCAGACTCCGGCCATGCAGTGCGATGCTCCCCTTTCCTTGGGGAGCACAGGACACCCACTGCTGTGGTTTGCTTCCACACACACTCTTCATGTTTTGGTATATCCCTCTCTCTGGATCCTTCTTTAGCAGCATCAGCTCCATGGTGCTATTTAGTGTATTTCAAGAGCAAATTAGTGTATTTTTCTGCAGTTTTTTGCTGAAGCTGCGTAGCTCCTGCAGGAGAGCTGTGGGCTGCAGTGAGAGAGAGAAATGGCTCTTTATGGGCCCTAATCTTAGCAGGTACATGCTCCTTTCAAACTTCTCCAGATATTTCTACAATTTCTCCCTCCAGCCATGGATGTGTTCTGATTCATCTCTTCCCTAACACAGTTTGCCAGGGTTGTTTATCTTCTGCTGCTTGTACCTTTTTATTTCTTTTCAAACTTAGGATGACATGATAATGTGTACTTGTATGTCATTCTCCTCCATCACCCATTCCATCCAAAAGTACTTGTTTTCTTCAGCCCTCATCCTCTGCTCACTGTTCCTCTCTGTGGGTCCTCTACATCTTCTTTTCTTTCTTTCTTGTTTCGTCTTATAGAAACAAACATACAAACAAAGAAACAACATCTAACAATCAAAACCAACCAACCAAACTGACTCTTCCAGGAGACACTGGATGATTTTTCTTTTTGTTGTCTTTTTTTTCCTTTAACATCATCTTAGAAGGAGGGAGGGATCACTATGTCTTTCTGAGCAATACATTTGGATTGTTAGACTCAAATCAGTTCAGAACAGCATGATGAGAGAGGGAGAGGCCCATGGGAAATATGGCCACAATTTGCATGTGGCCATGAGCCATTACAGTTATTTATTTTTTCCCTCCTGACATCTGTGTGTTGTTTCAGTTGAGCCTTATTTACCCTTTTGGCAGGGTTTTTAAAAGAATGGATTTTGCTTGTTTGTTCTTATGCACGTTGTGGCTTTATCCACATCTGCTTACAAGTCCAGTTGATCATTAAGTGTCTAAATATGAAGGTACTCTAAGTCAAAACAAAATTCTGTTTCTGCTTTGGAGCAAGCTGTTATCATAGCTCAAGAGATTGAGTTTGGTAGCAAGAGATGAAAAACAAGCCAGGAGCCAGATGCTCTCCTGCTCTGTGTGCGTCTTTCCAGCTCCCCTTTCCTCCTGAGGATGAAGTGCCTGTGCTTGTCCAGCAGCAGGTTCATGTGACACTGACATCAGGTGAAATGGAGTGAGAAACGTGGCAGTGCTGTGATGTGAATCTGCCTCCTGAGAGCAAATTGGTGCCAGCCCTGGGGACAGCTGGGCCCCAAGGGAAGCTCATGTGGTGCTTCGTAACACTCACATGTACCCCCAGCTAAGTTTATCTAGCAGTATTCTACTAGAGCTGCCTGTGTCTTTGGATTTAGTGTGATTTACTTTGTATGGGTATAGTATCTTTGTATCTCCATATTTATACTCTAGTAAGGTTTTTTTCATTTATTCTAAGATGGAATTACAGTGATGACCATGGGGGCATGAATAGAGTTTTTATACCAGATCAGTAACTTCCTTCTGCTGTCTTCCTTCCTTACTTCATGCAAAATATAACTCAAAGCTTCATACAGTTCTGAGAATTTTGCTTCTACTGTAACTTGTCTCAGTTAAAAAAAAAAAAACACAAACAAAAAAGACCACCAAAAAAACCCAACACCACCGAAAAAAATCCATTTGAGACATCTGATACATAGGCTCCAGGGTCTCCTGTTGTTTGATACTGCAAAGTGAATGAATATAAGGAGTTACCAGTTCTAAAGAAACGTTGACATGTTGGATTTGCTAGGAAAGCCTTTGTCTCTTCAGAGTATGAACAAACAGTACTCAATTTATTAATTTATTTGTTTTAAGTATTGCAAAGCTTCCTGGGCTTTCTAATTCTGATCTGGACAAGCTTTGCTCTTCAGGTTTATATATTTCTTGCTCAATGCATTTATATTTTACTGAAGAAGCTGTGCAAAGACCTCTTTGTGCTTGAATCAAACAATCCAGACTCCATATAAGACTAACTAAAGAAGGAACGCTATTCCCTTCCTGACTCTTTTTTTTTTAATTTTTTTTAAATTGCACATCTTCTCTCCATATTCTCTTGTTTCTCTTTTCCCTTTATGTTGTCTTTCTTTTGGTTATCTCATCTTACATTCCATTTCTTTGGGTTTAGAGTCTTTTTCAGAGATAATTTAGCTTGCTATACTTTCTCAGACCTAATACGTCGTTCTGTATAAGGGTTGTACCTAATATGCCCCAATGTACTCAAACTAGTTTGACAGGAAAAGGTCCATCCTGAGAAGATGGACAAGCTGGACTGTTTGCTTCAGTGGTCATCATACATGCATGTGTATAATATTGTTGAAGGCAGAGGGAAAGTAAAGAAAAAATGTTAGTGTGTGCACTTTTTTATTCAGTCCTAGAAATTCAATGGCTATAGCTTGTGTTGGCTGAAAGAAGGCAGGGTGTATGCTCTGGGGAAAAGTGGAGGATGAAAGATGGATAAGAAGCAGTAAGATGTGACAAACATTATAAAAACCATGGCAAAATATCAGTATATTGAAACTGGACGATAGAAGGGGAAAAAATTTGGCAATTGCTGTCTCTTAAATGTGGTTTGGTATTTGCTATGTCATGGGCAGAATTTTTTACCGTGCTCCTTTTGCTGCTAATAACGCCACACATGTCAGTCACTTTATTTTGATCCTGCAACAGGCTGGACTCCATGTTTTTGCTTATTTTATCTATGTCAACTATAGCATTCAAGTTTGAAGAAATACATTTTTTTAATTGATGTCTCCTTAATGGTGTTTGAATTTAGTACATAAATTAATATGATTCAAACCAGAACGTGTGGTTCACAGATTTACCTCTTTTTTTTTCCCCAGTGTGTTATTTGCTTTCTACTACCCTTTGTAAAATCAATAAACCTGTCATTTCAAGTGCATTTGTGTTCAGTGTCCATAACATAGCCTGCCTTTGACAACAGAGCAGAAAATTGGAAAATAAATCTTAGGAAATTAGTAAGACGTAAGCAAATTGACTGAGACATTGACTCTCTAGCATGACACTTCACTAGATACTTTCAGTTTCTTGTAAGTCATAGCTAGAGCTCAGCTTACACAAAATAGATGATAATTTCCATGTTGTTGTTTACATTATTCAATTTTAATGATCTGAAAATTCGAATTATTTATTTAATTTTTAAAAAATTGACATCATGTGAATGGGCCTGAACTAGAGTTTAGTATCATCTTTCTAAAAGTGCCCGTTTAATTTTTGCTCCTGAAGTCCTGATTTCTCTATTTAAACAAGCACATCAGTTGGTGTCTTGGCTGTGTTGGCAGCATTTATTGTTACATGAAAATGGCCATTGGCTCAGCTCCCACTTTCCGCTACAGTTTCAGACATTTTACATTTTTGGCATTGGGGTGAATAGACCTAGTGTCTTCAGAGGGCAGCTGCCATTTGGAAAGCTCTTGCAGATTTAGAAAGAGCTTCGATTTTTCATTTAGTTTATGCCTTTGCTTAAACTGATACCCAGTTCTGGAAGTAGTTTGGAAGTACATGAGCTCCATGGTAGCAGAATGGTGTCTGTAGCTCAACCTTTCTTGCTTAGACATAAAGTATTCATCACGCTATCTTGATGACCGTGTTTGGGAGGGATAGTGGGGCAGGAGGTCCCTGAGTAATTCAGACTTGAAAATTATATCATCATATGTTGTTCGAAAGTTCTATGTTTGTCTCAAATTGTGCTTTGATGTAACGTGGAAAATTTGATTTGTTAATTCTTTTTAGATGGAATTGATTAAAAACATAAGCACTGCTGAGCAGCCCTATTTATTCACTAGACATGTTCATTTCCTCAACTTTTCAAGGTAAGGCATTTTTTTGGTCAAAAGTATTTTTCATTGATTTTTATTAATTGTGATACATAAAACGTTTTCCCTCTTTTACTCATAAACAATACAATGCACTTTTTTTTCTTCCTTCTGGCACTAGAATTCACATTCAGAAGTTGTTGGGGTTTTTTCCCCACACTCACTTTTCTTTAGCATAATAATGTATAGTATGTTTGTGAAAAGCCAGAATGCTATAATATGCTTTTGCCTCCTGAGATGCTTGTGATTTACAGTGTTTCCAATCAACATGCAAGGGATGGTAACTTAGGTCTTTAAACTGTGCACTTGTCTTTTAAAAGTGGCAGAACACTTCTGTTAACATTTCATCTCTGTATAGCCAGGTACTAATAGGAGATCGAAAACTGCACTGACTTCATTAATTTTTGTGCCTGGAATAACTCTTCACCAATTTAACCAATTTAATTTTGTTCTGACAAAATAGTCCCTGTTCCACAGGCTATGGAAGTATTTTTAAACCATGCAAACAGATTATGCTCTGTATCACGGGAGTGAAGTTTCTTCTGGCAGATATTTAAAAGTATGCAGCAAGACTCTAGAGACTTTTATAGCACGGAATGTGAAGAAAATTGAATTTGGATGAAACTTCTAAGGAATATTTGGAAGGACTTGAATGAGTGATGCCAGTTAGCATTTAGCCAGGATACAGAGGTTAAAGCTGACTGCAGATGGTTATTGCCCAGGCTGTGAATTTAATCTGGAAATGATATTCAGGAACCATGCTATCTGTGCCACTAGATTGGATTCCTTGCATTTAGATTTTTAAAAATTCTGTAGAATTATGAATGTGCTGCAGATCTTTGCAAGAGCTTGCCTAAATACTCAGCATTTTGTTTACACGGCAACGTGAGTGCATGGCTTCAGGCGTCAGTAGACAGTGTAGTAAGAAATGATAAAATTGGGGGAGGGGTGTTCTTAGTTTTGTTTTCTTAGAAAATAAAATATTTTGAGCAATTCGAAATTCACTTGATATAGAACTTAACTATGGGCATGATTTTTTTACATGGAAACAAGAGGAGTTAAACAAAATTTTGATCTTCTGTGTTTTCTCTTCTGATTGCATGAGAGTTCCATTTCTAATGTATTACCTTTAAGGAATAAAAATCATTAGGACTTTACACCTTTGGGAAATGTTCTCTTTTCTCTTCCAAACTGCAAGATCGAACAAGTATCCACACCTGAGGGTCAAAGGGATGTTTTCTGATTAGACTGATTTTTCAGAGATAGTACTCAACATTAGGTATGCGAGAAAAAGATCAACAGTCTTAACCTCTTGCTCTTCCCTATAGATCCTATTTTCTATACCTATGGTACATCCTTGCCACATAGGTATCCTGCTTCTTCTGTAGTGTATACAGGATGTATCTACAATGTATTTACCTTTTTCTTACAATACCAAGTTGTGAAAATACAAACCAGTTGTTACATAAGATGTATAAAATTATTTGTAGCTTCTGTTTTGGATCTTCCTTACAAACGTGAAAAACATATCTTCTGTTTTATTGAGAGTATGCTGGATTTAACTAGTAGATGTAGAGGAGTGAAAAGGCTGATGAGCCTTCTAAATCAGACAGCATTGAATTGCATCAACATTGCTTACTAGTGGTGTAGCATTTCTTAGTGTTTTCTGATAAATTAAGTGTTTTTGGAAGTTTTAGTCCCTACTTTCAAAATTTATTAGCAGTGTTATACCTAACAGTAAAGTAGCATGTTCTATGTTTTCTCGGTTATTTGATTCTAGGGTTATTTTTTTGTTAACTGATTTCATTAGGAGATGGATTGTCAAGTATTGCATTTACAGAAACTTCAGGATGTGATTTAAATACACATTATAAATATTACAGTATTGTGAAAGTGTTCCAGTTTTGCCTGATTTCTTTAAACGATTCATTTATAGAATCCTTCCTATCTCTAGTGGTTAGCAGGACTCAGATTGTCTATGGAATACTGTTCTTTCGGTTTGCCCCAGCTTTTCTGCCAGCTCAACATAAAACTCCTCAGACTAAAATAATGGGGGTCAGATGTTAACGTTTTTAACATCACATCACATTGCTATTGATGTGAATAGAAGCAATGACAAATCAGTTGAATTTTCTGCCTTTGAGTCCTGTATCCACTTATAAACCTGTCAGCACTTAAGGCTCTCTGATTATTCAGAAACGTATCACAGCATTTACTTATGATTGTTTCCAAGTGAAAGCAAGAAAAGGTTATATCTTCTTTCCAGAATAAATCTTCAGTGGAAGTGAGCTAAGCCTTCAGTGGTGAGTTGGAGTACATGCATGTTTCTGAAGCACCGTTAGTTTTGCTGAACAAAGTTCTAAAACCTTGAAAATCTCATCCTGACCCAAATGCTTGCCAAGGTTGTTTTCCCCTCATTTTTGAACTGTTTTTTAAAGAGTGCTGGTTGGTTCAGCTGAGTAAATGAATCCCCTAATACTCTCCTGCATCTTCATCTTTTGATTCAGTACTATTTTTTGTCCGTCTGAAGTAGTGCAAAGAGGCAGACAAAAAGATAAATCATAAAAGGACACATGAAAGCAAATCTTATGTGAATTTTTATACACATAACTCTAATTAATTCCAGGTTCAAACAGAAGATAAAAAAGCTATCCTGTTCTTCTTTCATGCTAGTGAATTTCTACATGGCCCTTGTCACAGAAAAAGCTTTTATTCAAAAGCTGTTTTGCAGCTTCTGTTCCCAGTCTATCCAGTGCAGTTAGGGCTAGCTTTAGGAGATGTCCCCTTGCTTCTGGAGGGTGACTACTCCATCCAGTCTGTTTCAAGACTGTTTCTTTTGTTAGAGGGTGGTGCTGGTTTTTTGTGGTTTTGGGGGGCTAATTGTCTTTTTCTGATTTGAAGTTTATGTGCTAATGTTGCTGGGAAAAACATCCAAAGTGTTAATCGGGAGCAAATATTAAATAATGTCTCTAAGCAGGAAAAGATTTATATGTTGCTATATTTGCTGAGATTCCAGATGTTACTGGTAGTTCCAGGCAGTAGAGTGTTGGAGTGCAGAAGCTGTGAAGAAGCGGAATAACCTGCAGAGAGATAAAAAGCTATTTCAGAATAGCTGCAATTTGTTCACTGTGCTTTATCACAAATGCCTGTTGTCATCTATTTAGTCTGAGAAAAAATGAAGCAGGAAGAAGCTTCAAGTTTGTGGAAAAGCCCCACTTGATTTCTCAGTAATCTTCTGCTGAATTAACTGTAACGGTCGTTGGGCAGTGACTCAAGACACTTGGTGCGTGCTCCAAGTGTCACAGATTTCAGAGAAGCGGGAAGAACATTTGCAGGAATGCAGAGGTGGGTGGCAAGGCCAAGGCCATGGTTTTGGGTAAGGATGAGTCAGGGATATGGCGAATTGCACAACTCCTGCTTTGGTCACGGGAAGGCAGCATGTCTCTCTCCCACAGCAAACTCTTATCTTCCGAGCATGCTCTCACAGAGCCCAGTTCGGGCAGAGCAGGAAGCTTGGTCATTCCTTCCTGTGTTGGGGTAAGTGAATGTTGCAGGCGAGTGTGTAAAACCTAATGACACGCCTCTGTCAGTGACTGTGGAGTTTGGCTTGTTTAAAAGCTGGTTGATCAGGTCAGGGTGAAGTCAGAGGAGGGAGAAGCATTAAAATGACCACCCAGAAAGTGGAACAGGCTTTTTTCATGTCTCACTGGAGCTGTGAATTCTTTACTTTCTGCAGTAGCTATAGGCCACTGAAGAATTAGCTCCTTTAAAATTTCCTATGATGTGCTAAGGAGATGCAGAGATTCTATTCTATTTAATTTTACAGTTTAATTAGCCCTTATAATTCAGTTCAGTGTATCTTATTTGTTCGGAGCCGGGATGAATTATCACCCAGCACTGCTGTGTCAGGAGTCATCCTTTCTGCACTGTCAGGCTGCTGCCTTCTTCCTTTCAGCTGCAGTTTAATATCTAGGGTGTGTATTTGGCATATGTGTGCATGTGCTTGAGGGGAGGGGACAACACTTCACTTTTGGCATCAGTTTCTAAAGAAATAAGAGCCATGCAGCAGTTCTGGATGTTCTGCCTATCTTTCCATCCCCTCCCCAATTCCTAAATAATTTCCGAACATATTGGCCGCTTTCAAACCACGTTGAGAAGGTTGGTAGAAGACTGAGACAGCCACGCTGCTGCAGGTACATCTGCTGAAGGGAAAGCCATGCAAAACAGAGCTGGGGGACCTTCTGCTGGGCCACAGCCAGCAGTCACCTCCCTGGGCCCTGCTTGGATGCCAGCCCCAGCTCTGTTGTCCTTCTTGCTCAGTGTGAGAGGTGTGTGGAGACAGGTTTCAGGAAGGAAAGATCTGTTGGGTCTTCTGCCTGGGAAGGAGCTTGACTTTAGTCCCTAGAATCAACATAAGAAATATTTCCAGTTTTCTGTTTTTCATTAGCAGAGTTCATGTGTACAGTTCTTGGTTTTGTTGAAAAAAGCCTTTTTTGGTAGGCAGTCTGTATCAGCATTACTGAAATTTTTTTTTATTACTTTTTTGCACAGATACAATGGCCAACACTAACTAATAAAAATGAATAAAGTGAGCTGCTGTAGCAGCAGACAGTGTCACATGCAGCAATGCTGGTCAGTTTGGCCATTTTCCTTCAACTCTGACCTGAATTCTGGCTTACGGGTAGCAACAAATCACATGCTGTGTGAGGGCAGGGATGGACAAGGAGAAATTCAGTCTGGATAAGCCCAAAACTAAGCTTGATTTTTGAATGTTGCTGGGATTTTTTTGTTAGTCATTGGTTCTGTGTTTTTTCTCATGCAGAAGCAGCTCCAAAAATTGCATTTTAACACAGCACTTTGATGTAAAACCATTCTCTTGTTCTTGCAGAATGTGTCTATAGCTAACAAACAAAAAGGAGGTAAATCTTGGTGAATTAACTTTGTCATGTGAATAAGCTGCGTGTTTGAAAGCTGAAGCACACTCTGTGCTGGCAGCTTGTGTTTGGAATGTTTGCATGTTAGCTTGTTGATCATTTGGAAGGTTTGGATGACACATTTACAAATTTTTTTTGGCAAATAAACATCTTGCTTTGCGGTGACTTAACCTATGTATGTATATCTTTGGTCAATTGATTTGGAAATAGAATTTCACTTTTTTTTTATAGACTGACTGGAGGTCAGTAAAACCAGAGGGTTTCTGTGATGCCATTTTCATTGTCTTAAGACAGAGTCATGAGATTTTTGTCACAACAAACAGTTTTTTTAGTAATTTGAGCATTATTGTTTCTTCTTGTCTCTGGAGCAAGCAAGGCCACACAGCATGTTCATGTTTTACAGAACATGCCCATTATATGTGTTAACCATGCTCCACTAGCATTTGAAAAGAGTGTGCTGGGCAGATGTGTGGGGCTGGCATAATAAGATGCTGAATGTCCATGACCCTTTGAGTGCAAACTCAGGTATACTTTGTACAAAGAGCAATAGTTGAGTCAGTTTGCACTGACTCTATACAGCTCAGCTGTGGAGGGATTGGGCTCTTTGAATGCCTCCTTGAGTCAACATCTTGAAAGAATGATTGCAGCCTAAGATTATCTACTCAAGTAGTTTTATGTTGCGGGATTTCTTTCTCCTTTAAAAAAAACCCAAAACATACACACTTAGGGAAATGTCATTAAAAATATGGTAACCAAAAAAAAAGTTACCCTCTGGGCAAGCTCTTAAAAGTAGGGAACTGTCATCTAAACTCATGTGCATGGCCTTAACTCTGTGTCTTTATGTGTGTTCGTTATAGTCTGTACTTTTTGCTAACACATCATGAAACACTTTCTACCATCATGTGAGGTCTGCCTTGTAAAGTACACATTTCATGAATGGCCACATGGTGCTGTAATCCCTCCTACATCTTTTTTTCCCTGTTTTATACTACATTTTTTTAATTATGTGAGTGTGTAATGATGATTTTTAACTGTGACTTGATGGAAGGCTAAGCGCAAATCTAATGTGCAGTTTGACCTTTGTATGATCTAAGCAGGGTTTTTTGTTGTTTTGGTTTTTTGGGGTTTTTTTTAAAGCATTGCTTTATGGTGAGTTTTTCCACAGATTTAAAGATTATTTAATTTAGAATTTATTTCCCTAGTTTTCCTGTGTTCTTTGCAAAATGGACTTTTTATCTTTCATTCAGCCGGTAACATGATACTCTCAGAATGGGGATTGTTGCTTGAAATCTAGTTACTGAAGGTGGGATTAGGCAAA
The DNA here is from genome assembly GCA_013398055.1 of Ifrita kowaldi. NCBI lineage: Eukaryota > Metazoa > Chordata > Aves > Passeriformes > Cinclosomatidae > Ifrita > Ifrita kowaldi. Next base: position 1,526,690 of record VZRS01014842.1, read on the forward strand.
ACTCCTCAATTATCCTGTTTTTACTGTTGTTCAGCTTCCATGCTCACATTCACACTGCAGATTACCAGTTTGGGAGTAACTTGATTTTAAAAGGATGATGATTAGTCCAGAGGAGTCCAAAAGAAAATAAGAAGAATGATCAGAGGTTTTAAAAAATTTCCTAAAATCACAGGAAAAGAAAAACAAATAGAGAAGACAGGGAAAGAGGGGACTGTCATAACAATTCTGTGTTTTTTTATTTAAAAGGTTCTGCAGAACCTTTTAAAAAAGGGACTGTGCAGTTCTTAATGAGTAGTGATAACACAAGTGGTAGACTTGAATTGTATCGAGTTCTAGATGAGACATTTAGGAAAAGGTTTGAACAAGGACAGCAAAGCAACAGAATAGATTATACTTCAGGATTTTGAAGCTGGTAGTGGCAATTGCATAGCTGATCCTGCCTTCAGGCAAAAAGATGGACGATGAGAGTTCCAGTCATTTTGAATCTTTTTTACCCTTGATAAATAGGTTTAAACCTAAAACTTCCTTCTTTCAGGAAGGAAATGAATGTCTTGATTCTAAATCACCAGTAGTGGAGAATCTGCTGCACTTGATAAGTTCTTTCAATAGTGAACTGTTCTCTCAGATAGTAAATTATGAGTTATTTTTCCTTCTAATTTCTCTGAGAAGTCCAATTGGCTCCTTTTCCTTGGATCTTACAGTGTATTTGTTTGCTACGTAGACTCATCAAATTTTCCCCTGTGTAGACTTTCATGTGTAATTTCTTACATGCTGTCGTGTAGTCAACTCTCAGCCTTCTCTGTAATTTTCCTTCTCAATCTCTTTTCAAGCTGAAGGCTTTTTATTTTTTTCGTCATTCTTGTGATGCTGCATTGAACTTTGTTCATGTTTTACTGAAAATGCCTCAGTGAATGGTCGCATGATTGCTGTGTCATGTCTTTGCTTCTCTCTCCTCCTACTTCTCAGAAAAAGGGAAACTAGGATTATTCTGGCCTGTAAGGTCTCCCCCACTTCTGATAATATGTGGAAGTATGCATGTCCTTGCCAGAACTACTCCTTTCCTATGAATATGCTCTTCTTCAGGTTCTAGATGCTTTGGGTTTCATTTGCCATACTACAGTGCAAAATATTTGATGTCTGTCTTGCCTGGTGGCTAAAGTGGCTCTTCACCAGCAAACCACTCCCTTCAGTATTCTCTCCTTTTGCAGCTTTGTTTTCTGAAAATATTATCAGTTTTCTCCTATCTTCTGAATCATAGATTGTCATGTTAAACTGTGTAGATTCAAAGCCTCAAGCAGAATGATGTCCGCAGTCCCTCTTTGATGGGACAATTTCACATCTGTGACAGGGCAGCCATGTTATAAGTTTCACTTACGTTGATTTTTATATTCTATAGATTGTATACACAATATATACTACCAAGCTACAATGAGTTAGTTTTTTGTTATACACAGTTTACTGTATGTCAGTTTCCATATGGACACTCCTAACACTGAGTTGCTCTCTGCAACAGCCATTTCCTCAGGACAGCTGGAGTCACCCATGCTGCCCTTGATAAATGTTCAGGAAGCTGAATGTTCAGTGCTGAGTGCATTGCAGCATCCTTTGCATAATAACTTTCCTAAGAAGTCGAGCCCCAAGATTTTATGCAAATGTAACTATCTCAGCCAAATCTGTGGTCCCATTCAATTTTGAAAATTTATCTCTTCTATCTGTCGTGTTTGTTGATTTAATACTTTCCAAAGAGCTGCATCAGCTATTCGACTGTTTGTGGGAAATTTATTGTAATATTTTGTAATTAGTTTTTCTGTTCTCCTTTATAATGCGCAACATTTGCTTCTCTGAATTACAGGGCAGCATTAATCAGAGGTCCAGAGAGATCCTGGGCCAGACCTTTGGAAGAAAGTCTTAAATACAGGGTATCTGGAATTAGGTGATTTTAATTAACGCAGAGTTTAGCTGCTGTTAGACTTTTGTGGAGAGTTAGTGTTTACTCTCTTACTTGTTTCCGGCTGTAACTTTGCGTTACATAAATGAAAGCATAATTAGTAGTTCCTTTATTTGGGACCCATGCAGGATACTCACCCATGTGGGTGCTGTTCATTGTGAATTTATCTATTAAACTACTTTGATATCCTCAGGAGAATGAAAAGTGTAGGGTAAAAATAAAAGACCGTCATTGTTTAGCATGCATGAATGACTGACAAAATACAGCCTAAAATATTCTGGTAGATTTACAGGATAGTGGAATAGAGAAATACAAGGCTTTACAGTGTTTTCTTTTAGCCATTCACTGGTCTGAGGCAACTTGCTAAACAGTTCCTGGAGGACTCAGTTGTAATTTTACAGTGACGTGACCCAGACACATCACTTCAGAAGCTGAAATTTCTACTATTGAAATCTCAGGTCCAGAAAGGGTGGTTGATGAGGGCTGTTGCAAGTGTGCACTATTTTGCTGATAACCTTGTACCACTGGGTATTTTGTATCCCTGCACACACCTCCTATTGAAGGCCATGCCAGGCACAGATGCAGTTTTGAAATGAAAATACTTATAGAATCATAGATCCATTAAAGTTGGAAAAGACTGCTAAGGTAATCAAGTCCAACTGTTAACCTACACTGCTAAGTCCACCACTAAACCATGTCCCTGAGTGCTGCATCTACATGTTTTTGAATGCTTCCAGGGTTGATAATTACATCACCTCTCTGCATTGCTTGTTTTGTGTCTGGGATAAACTAGAGAGCAATAACAAAAAAGCAGACTGGCATAACATTTAGTTCAGCTTGCTGTGGAGAGGCAGCCTAGTTAGTACTCTGCAAGAAAGGAGAAAGGCTTCATGAAGCCGAAGTTTTTAACTGAAGTCTGTTCTACACAGTCCTTGTACCAGTTCAGCTATGCCAGTACTATTATGACTGAAATAACAGTATAGGTGACATAGGTGTATCAGTAGAGAAATGTCCTATATCAACTCTGCTAATTCTAAAGAAAAGGTTGAAAACATGACCACAGCATAAGGGTGAAGGCTACAAGAGAGGCACTACAGACAAAAGCCAGAAGATAAACAAACTCCTTGGTTATAGAGGCTGGCAATACCATGTAGTCCTGGGCAGGCAGTACCTCAGCCCACTCCTCTTTGCAGCTCATCCTTGAGGAGGATCATTGGAGCATCCCACAAGTGCCCAGTGCCTTGTGTGCATTGCTTTGCCACAAGTTCATACTAATGCAAGATGTTATGAAAGCTTCATTTCAAAATACCTTTTTCAGAAGATAAATATTGAAGTAACTGCATCTTATTTAAGTCCTAAAAAGGTGAAAGTTCTGTGTTAGTGCTTTTACATGACCTCCCCATGAAGCTGTGCCGCAGAGTAGGTAATGGAGCTCTAACATAATTGATGAGTAAAAGTTGCTGGGCAATTGTACTCTCAGCATGTGATTCTCAGTTGTATGGCACTGTAAAAGGAAATTGTGCTTCCTTTATAAGAAGGACACAATATGCCTGTCCCTATTAGTATTAGGTGGCTCTTGGTTCTTGTTTGCTTCCATTATACTGAATTTCTAGCAACCACCCCTTTTGTTTAAGGGGAAACAGTGAATGTTAAAAGAGTAAGTGGCAGACAAAGTTCTTACAGAGAACAGGTTGGGAGTCGTCTTTTCCTTGAGGAGTTGTGCTTTGCCTGCAGGGATGAAGAAACCATCTTCTGCTTGTGTGTAGAGTTTTGTATTAAATGCAAAGGCAGCAGCCTCCTGAAGTGACATGAAAAATAATAGGAGCTAAGAGATCCTCCATTTTTAAAGCCAAGCAAACCACTTTGGTTGATGTTTTTCCCTTAACTTGCAAGTGTTTTGCAAATGGTTTTAAATGAAGATTTTGCTCATGTAAATAATAAAATTGGAATTCATCAGAAATGTGAAGGGGCAAGCTCACATACTTCTCAGGCTTTATTTTATTTTGCTTTTATTAAAAAAGGCATGGGGGAATATATTATTAATGAAGCTAAGTATCATTGATTGAAGCCTGGAAATAGTTTTTGTGATGAGGATTCCAAAAATATACCTTCAACAACAGATCAGTTAACACTAATGGGATTTACGAGTGTACATAAAATAAATCAGGAGACATTAAGTACGGGAAGAGCGTTGTGGGAGTTGGTGTATCCATTTGCAGTGTTCTGCTGGAGTGGTGGTGTCCTGACCCACCTCTTTCCAGTTGCACCGATGTGCTGCTGGGGATGAGAATATTTGTGCAACTTCATCATGTGGGATCTAACCATGATCCCACTCAGAGAAGGTAAGTCTGCTGCTCAAGCCTAGAAAATACGTGTCCCATTTTGAATCCTTCACAATAGGTGTTTGAGTGCAAATAAGGTGATGTGATGTATAATGAGAGCACATATCTATTTTTTTGCAAGAGAACTTTCATGTGGGTGTTATTAATCTGAAAAGTTTCACTCAGGAGAGCATCTAATATGTTGTGATTGATAGGTATCTAAAAATATGCAGAACATGCTTGAGCAAATGGAGCATTGATTTGCCCTTTTCTTCTCCAAATAGCTTGAGGTAATTGATTTTTCTTTTTTTTTTAACTGTTAGGATTTTTTATGCTGTGTGAATGCTGCTTGGCTTCCATAAAAGACTCTGAAAAGAGTCCATAGAAACAAATGGTTGGAATCTGAAGTATTATAAACCATGTTTTAAAAAAAATGCACATTTGAATGAGGACCAGAACAGACTTGATTTTTCTAATAATTCCTTGCTTGTTGCCTGGTAGAGCAACCCACAGCTGGGTGTATAGCAACTGGTTACATAGTGCAGAAAATCAGAAATCCGAGCTGTCCTGTGTTTGGGGAGGCGGGGAGCACACACAATTCTCTGTTTCGGAAAGGGAAGTTCCTCTGTAGCATTTGTGAAAGAGTGACCTCCCATCTCAGCTGTCCTCTTGGGATGAATGAGCTTGTGTGAGCCTCTTTTCTCAGGGCTTTTGGTCCTGAATTTACTGTTCTCGTGTTCAGAGACATGACCTTACCAGGAAAAGGATGGGCTCTGGGACTTTGGTGGGTTGGTTATGCAATCTCACCCCTCCTTTCACTTCAGGAAAGAGAGTATGTATCGAAATTTTCTATCAAGGCAGCTAATAGCTGTCTGGTTTTGATTTTTCACTCTTCTGATGAGCATTTAGGTTTAACATCCTCTACAAAACCTGGGGCAGGATGTCCCTGCTCTCTTGCTTCTACGAATCTTGTGATCTTTTTGTCTTTATCTTAAGGCAACTTGCTGCTGTCATCCCTTCTTGCTGTCTCTATTGCTTCCCCTTTTCTTTGCTCTCCTCCACTCCTTTCTGTCTTTAGATTATTGCTATCTGCATCAAGCAGCAGGAAGATAACATGTTCAGTAATTTAGATGCAGTCTATTCTTTCCAGCAATTTCACTTGAAAAGTTTAGTTCAAAATTACCAGGCCAAGGCATCCACTCAAAGCTTTCTGTTTGAGTAAATATTGTCGAAGCTTTATGCCCACATTGTCCTGTGGTATTTGTAGGAATGCCTTTTTTTTTTTTTTTAATGTAGGTTTTATTTCTGTATAAAGATAAAAAGCAGTGAAGATAAGCTTAGAGAAGAATTTAGGATACTAAATTTGGGATATTTCACTTGCACGTCCATGGTCTGAACTGGGTTGTGCACTAATCAGGAAGCAAGGACCATCTGCCTTTTTAATTGGATTGTTTTAAAATTTTATGCTGTCTGTGCATTTTCAAATTATGGCAGTGATCCTGCAACACTGAGGTCAATGAAATTACTGATACGCATAGTTTACTCATGAGACAAGCCTTTGCAGACTGTATTTAGGGGTCTGGGGAATCATGCAGAATGAAAATCAGGTTTAAACTCTATGAGATTTTTCTCTTGCCTTTTACTAGAATTCAGAGTTTTAAACAATTTTGCTGCCTCTTTAATATTTAGGAGGAGCCCTGATCTTTTATTATACAAATTCAATTATTCCTCGACTCAAAAAATGAGGAGGAACCAAGAGGAGTTTCTTAATTTAAAGGGTGTCTTCAGTTTTCTCTTTTCTAATCTAGTATTTTACATTTTAGAAGAAATTATATAAATTGTGACTCAGAAAATCATGAGAATAGCATTTAAATACTTAAATATGGCTATGTCCTCAAGCTCCCAAAAATAAAGCATAAGCTAGTGCTTAAGTGAGAATTGTTCACCTAAATTGAGGGAAACAGAAGGGAGAAGCATAATCCATGTTCTTAGATAAGGAAAATTCCAAGTTGAATTTATCCTATGAACTTCTCAATCCAGGAAGGTTTTATTTTTTTCTTTGTCTCACGGAATTTGTAGTCCATAAGTCTGTTCCATGAATGCCAGTTTTTTCCTTTTGACCATGGAACAGTGGAAGCAGCTTCCCGTTTTTTCTTCCAGTTAGGCCTGCTCTCCTGATGCTGTGTGTTGATCTAAAATATGCAGTCAATATTTTAGATCAATTCAGTCAATTTTGAAAATACAGTGTAACCACAAACCTCCCCAAGCTTCTTTTTCCTCCTTTCATCTTTCGGTATCCCACCTATTGAACCTATTAAGCACCAGGAGAAGACATACAAGAGGGTAAAGTCAAGGTGATGAAGTTGCTCTGGTTTATCTTCTCATCTCTAAGTTGCAGGTACCTATGCTATATTTTGCTTATGTTCAAGCCTGGTCACAGCTGGTTTTACCCCTATTCTTTTCCTTGAACTTGAGATTGGTACTTTATTTCTTTTTTGAAGCAAGAGTTTTCATATTGACTTAAAAAAAAGTTAATGAAGTGCAGTACAGGGATAAGGTATTGCGTAACCATGAAATAACCTCAAATCCAGCTGGTAGTGCAGGCTGGGGATGAGGGAACAAGGATCTGCATAGGTTTCAGGAAATACAAAGTTGGAAATACCATGCATATCTGTCAGTTCATCCAGAGGAAGCTTTTGGAAAAACGCTTTCAAAGTAAGCTGAAAATCCTTTGCACATTACTACACTTACTGGGCAGGAGAAGGTGATCCGGGGCTGCCCTACGGCAATTGCTGTTGGGTGGTGCTTGCTCTGACATGACTGCCCAGATGGGAAGGAAGTGTGTTGAGAAGCAGAAATGCTCATTCTCTGATTCATTGGCAGAAGGTTCTTCATCTGAAAAGAGCACAGAGAGAACTCAAGAAGCAAAACTGTTGATGCAGTGTAAAAAATGGTTTTCGACCAAAATGTTTGTAGTATGCACATAGCTTAATGTGATTCCATATTTACTGTTCACCCTAAAGAGATCTTACATGCATTTACAAAGGTTTAGAAACTATTTGTAAGATTCTCAGTTTCACTCCTCACCTTGTAAAAGCTCTGAATTTCTGTAGGAGGTAATTTGAAAGCGTTCAGATGAGAGATGATAGATAACGTGTCTGTGTGGAACCTTGTGATGAGATTCACCCATTTTTCTTCCCACCAGGTTTGGAGGAGACCAGCCGGTCTACATCAATATTATTAGAGATCCTGTCAACCGATTCCTATCCAATTATTTTTTTCGACGTTTTGGAGACTGGAGAGGAGAACAGAATCACATGATCCGTACCCCCAGCATGAGGCAGGAGGAAAGATACCTGGTATGCTTAAATAAAAGGTTTTGATTACCAATTTCCCCTCATTGTTATGTAATGCTGTTATTCAAACTGGATGCTTGAATAGTGGGAGACAGAGGCATCTTCCATCTTGTGGTTTTCCTCTGTCATTCTTGCCTGGTCCTTAGTTTGCTCAGCTGTACCATGTAGAGTGTTATCAATTAATTCAGTTTGATCTTGAATAAGCTGTCAGCAAGTTCCAGATTGCCAATGTTAAATTATGGTCCTTCCACTGAGTTGGATTTGCACTGTATAGTAATATAATAATTCTGCCTGTATTTATCACTGTGAATATTCACACAGATTTTTAGGTTCAGACTATGTCTGTAACTGTGCAGCCTCAGAGGAAAATTGAGAAACAGAGCAATTCAGTGAGCTCAAGTCTCTAATGTTCCTGCTGCTAAGTTGTTTGTAATGTTCTTAATACCTTGCTTTGGTTTTGTTGTCTTTTGTCTTTTTTGGGTTAAGATGATGGAAATAATGCTGAATAAGCTATTCATAGTAAGTTTTTAATTTGTGCAACTACTGAACACCTGCCACCTTTTGTTGCATACCAAGGTCCCGTGGCAGTAGGTGTTCAATGAGTGCTAAATAAGAAACACAGAAACTGGGGAGGTGATTGGTTTGTTTTATATTGATCTCTTTGCATGTACACAGACACCTCTCAAACAAGCAAAATGGGGGAATTACTTCTTGCCCTCTCTTTGATGGAGATTCAGTTTCATTGGACTCAGCCTTCAGCCATACTTGAACCTGCAGAGAGGTAGCGGGTGACAGGACAGCTTGGTGGTCTGCTGTGAGGTGTTGCAGGCCAGACAATGTCAAAACAAGAGATGTCTGTGTCCTTTGGAGGAGAAAGATAGAGTGTTTTTGTGATGTTTTGAAGAGGCAGTAGAGTACAAGATGTGTGATGAGCCACAGAGAACACAGCTCTGAACAACTGCCACACAACACCTTTCAGCCCTAGCTGAAGTTAGATGAATCCAAGGAGGGCTGGATTTTTTCCGTGTTACAGGGCTGTTATGATTTCTTTTGTCCTTACTTCTGTTGTTTGTCATGCAGAGCCCTGTGAACAGACAAGCTTATAAATTATGAGTAATTGAAGGGGGAGGTATCAGTGTAACTGTCTAATAGCCTTTAAGTTGATGGCATCTGCTATACAGATATGAACTGCAAAGGGTTTCTTATTTGCTGTATGGATAGAGATCCCAAAGAGGTCCCTATGTTAGCTGAGTGGGTCTTGACCTCCTGGTGTGCAGAGTTGGATGGCTTTGCATGTAGTGTGTGCATGGACTTCTGCTTCATCAGCTCTGAATGGGACAAGGGGGTTGAGGAGATTAATGTGGGGTGGGGGTTTTTACTACAACTTTATTTTTTAACACTACTACATTTTGTTTTTTGGAAATGTTAAAAGTGAGTGGTAGAGTCTGTACTTTATTTTGAGTGCCTTCTCATTTGAAGTGCAGTGATTGGCATCTCTTACGACTGACTCTGTAAAACCTGGTATTATTTCAGTACTGACTGTGCAGCTTAAGACGTGATATGTATAGCCAGTGAAATTTCACTTCAAGCAGAACTGAAACAAATAGATCAAATTCTTGTTGTGTTGGTTTAAAAACTAATAAAAATTACCTTGCATTTTCATTGGCATTGGTATGTTCTTTAAGAAGTTAATTATTTACATGCATGTGCAGATAACCATGCATCCACAGGCCAGTACAAAAGCCATAATGAAAAAGAAATAAAGAGTGTCTGACTGAGGTCAGTAATTATTTTGTTTAGAAGGCAGTTTGATGATCTGAGGCACCATTAGCATCCTTAGTAAGAACTATTTTTGCATTTTCATTTTGATTTTCTCTGTTGGTAAGTCAGTGTTAGAATCCTGGAAGTGTTTCTGGAACCTGTTTTCCACCCTTGCTTGGCAGACTTTGGCGGTCACTTGCACTCCTCAGAGAGAGTGACAGTTACATATAGACCTCTTGCCAGTGAAATTAATTTTCATGAAAGCCACACATTCTGAATGTTCAGCATTTTTAATGCTTGAGCTCTCCAACCACATCATGTATTGCATGCCTGCATTTTAATCTTTTCCTCAGCGGTGCAAGAAAATCTGCTTGCATATTTCTTAAAATCCAGATATGGGAGATTCTGGAATCATAGCTTCAGAAATGTGCAAAATCGATTGTCTGATCTAGCTGTGAAGAAAGTAAGCAGCTGATTTTACCTCTGAGCATGAGCCAGTATGCCACTTTAGCACAGGACTGATGGCTGGCCTAATTGCAGGTCTCATAACTTTTGCAGTTCTTCCCTAATATTTTTTTAAATGCAAAACTCACCATGAAACATTGCTCTTTTTTATGGGGACCTATTTAAGTGTAAGCTTAGATTTAGCATATTAAACAGTGTCAACATATATCAAACATAAATTGTTTGGAATGAGGTATGCCTGACCATGAGCAGATACATGAAGGCAGGGGGAGGATATGAGCTTTTACTTTTCTTCTTCCATCATGCCTCAGATCAACAACTAGGAATATACATAACTGCTGATTGATCCATTAATTGATCCATGACACTGAGCTCATTGCTGGAGTACTTGAGAAGCCTTGTGTTGATAGCAGTTATAGACTTACAAAAATGGACTGGAGAAGCTGTAAATATAACTTTTCTGTTTTACCAGAAGAGACGGGTTTGCAGGCAAAACCTTGTGTATCCTTGGAAACTGGGTCTTAGAGGCTGATTGTGCTTTTATCAGCCATGATGTTCTTGGCTTCCTATCTCTTGGAAGGTTGTGTGGGCAACTGGGAACCTTTCCAGGCCATCCTGGCATCTTCATGAACATCTGCCAACACTGGCCTTCTCCCTTGAAAAGCTGAGAGCAGCATCCATATTCCCTCAAACTGCAGTGTGAAGGTGTGGGAGCTCAGCTGCTCTAGAAAGCAGGCTCTTAAGGGAGGAAAAGCATTTAAAGATCAGGTTTTGTGTCTGATTAACTCCGGATTGTGATGCCCTCCCCTCAGTTCTGATCCTTAAGGAAAAAAGGGAGTTGAAAAAAATCCAAACTGTCTTGAAGTCTTGTAGTACCTTGCATGCTGGTTTTTTAACATTGAAAATCTGAACTGCTGACATTGCAAAGGTCAGAAATGGAGACAGACATTTCCGCCGTTCGCTGATCATTTGAAATTTTCTCCGAATAGAGCTTCAGGCTTTGACTCCGTTCCAGGAAATGCAGCCATTCATTCAGGAGTCACATAAATTGTTCTAAACATTTTGGTAAATGTCTGTGTTTACCAAAATTTAATTGAAAGTCAGGATAGAAAACAAGCCTTTTATTCATGAGTCAGATACAGTACAGGTAGCTGCTGCAATGTGAGACTTTTTACCCAGATCCACCAGCTCCTTGGCCTTGGCCTGACCTGGCACTTTCTCTGCTGGAGTGAGTTACTGTTAGTCACCTGAAGAAATCACTTCCAAGCTTCTCCAAAATAAATAGTGCCAGCATGGTAGTATGGGGTATGGCAGAGAGGTAATTAATGGTGAGCACCTTGAGCCGAGTCTCAAGCACACTGATGTGACTGTCAATCCTACATTATGGTCCTGTAAGATGAGATAAATTCAGAAGTTAATTTAAATTCCTTGTAGTGAATGTGTTTCGGATTGAACTGGAGTTCTTAAGAGTAAATACACTTCAATAAAGCAAGCAAACCCTTATCAATGCAGCTGTGAGTGCTGCAGGTACCAAGCAGAAGAAAAATACGCATAAGGTGCGATTTAGTTCAGGGCTTGGAAGTGCAGAAGGTAGGAAGCACCCCTGATGAAGAGGGACTACTATTAATATTTTAAAGGTTTATATTAAAATTGTTTCTTCTAGAAGGCTTGTTTGTAATTACCTAGTATTTATTACAACTTCACTGTGAGACATCAAATATAAAAAAAGGCATGTATAGGGTTTTCATGTTTTCTTAATACTTGGTAAAACTTTAATCTAAGACTACTAAGGCTGAATGAGTGTGTGAAGCAGCATGGGCTGTGTGTTGTTGCCTGAATTGCAGGAAATCCGGTTACATGGGATTCTGATCTCTGTTAGGCTCATGAATATCATGGCTCCTAGCTCACTCCAGTAAAAGATCTCTGAGCTAATATATCAGAAATTAGACAGTTTGAATTTAAAAAATCATTCAGTAAGATAACTTCCTATAGAACTTCCTATATATGTCACCTTCCTATAGAATGTTTCAGATTTTCCTTATAATTAGCAGTTAAGTTTGCATGGCATCTCTGTGTGGCACTGCATAGTCTTTCAACTTCATCTCTGAAAATAAATATGCTTTTCTCAGTAAAAAATTAAAAATATTCTAACAATATTCAGCCTCATTTATGTTAAAGATTACTCATGCAAGTAATCCCATAAAGGAGCATCTGTCCTTTTGTCTCTTAAATGAAATGTTAAAATAATTGTTAAAAGTGTATTAGGATTATTGCAAAGGAAGGAAGTAAAATTCAAGTGATGTCAGGGAACTTTCACATCAAATTTCTTATAATAGGGAAAAAAATGTTCCTTTTGCAGCATTAGCTTTTATGGCTAAATATTTAAACTAATGTTGTTTAGGTTATTTCATAAATTTCAAACAAAATTATAGAGAAAGCTGAATGGGTAAACTCCATAGAACAATTTTTTTTATTCCTGAATCTTGAGAATTTCCTTTTTATGACTTCCATGGTTTTCATTACTATAAGAATATTTAGTAAATATATTTAACCAGTTTTATTATTTATATCCTCAAATTTCTATCTACAATGACAAATACTCTTTTACCAATTGCACTGGTTTTCAGACAGCAGCTGGCTATCTTATTTCCTGTGTTTATCTGCATAATACCATGGGTAATTATATTATGAATTGTCATCAGTAGTTATCAGTTGCCATCACTGAGCTTTCTCCTTCATGACTTTAGATAAGTTTCTTGAAGCTTTTCAGTTGCCAGAGACGTGGCCTCCAGTAGAGACCATGGTATGGAGCCCATGCCTTCATATTCTGACTGTCACTCTCATGAGTGTGTTTCTCTATTAAAAAAAAAAGGCAGGGAGAGAGTTGCCTGCCCTCAGATTGGTGCAGTGAGGGCATAGAGGGTTCATGACTCTGATTTTCCTGTTGAGGCCCCCACAAGAGGGGCTACAAGTGTCTGTTGATTGAACATGGGAAATTTTGGGGAGGCTCTGATAACTTCGTTGACATTGTTTGGACTGGAGATCTGAGGCATGCGGAGGTTAAAATTATTTGCCTTTGTCTGTGCAGTGCGTACCAGATATTAGGGAGTTGAATACATAAATTAAAAAGAACATTTTTCACTTGCTGGGTTCCGAGCTGTAGTTAAGAGGCTAAACATTTTATGCACTCTGTGTTTTCCCTGCCCTACCCCCACACACACAGTAGTCATTTTACGGCCTGTGTTCCATACTGGTGCTGAGGTGGTTGGAATTGGTCACTGGCTGTGCTGCAGTGCAGCTTTGCAGCTGTAGGTCTGGTCTGGGGATCACGCAGTAGCACCGATCCCTGCGGCTGGGACAGGGCTGCCGGGAGGGCACTGCTGAAGCACAGCCACCTGTCAGCTGACCCAATTAGAACAGTTTGCTGCTTCTTCCCTCTAATGAGTGCTTTTAATAGTCTCCAGCTGTTCCCTTTTACTGCATTACCTCTTCACAGCAAAATTTCTGGCCCATTTTTGCAGCTCTTCATCTATTGTGTGTGCTCTAAAGCACCATTTCCCCCCTTAGATTCTCCCATTTTGTATTAATAATTTATTGAACCACAAAGTTAATGGTAATTCAGACCTCAGCTGGAGAAGGGACTGATTAAACAACTTATAAAACATAATATTAAAGGAAATATTTTCATGGCTGTCATTTACTTTTCAGTGGCTTTAATTTACAAACCAATATTTTTTTAATGTTCCCCTGTGGAGTTTGCATTCCAAACATTGCAGCATTATGCATTTATACAGGAGCAAGAAAATGTGCCTTCCTAATCTGTTTTCATTCAGTAGTCTGAGTGAATTGCACATAGTAAATACGCAGTATAGCATTGGATAAGATTGCAACACTAAAAACTTCCATGTACTTCATAATACATACTTACATTAATGGCAAATATAAGATTAATACCATGCTTTTATTTTAATGATACCATTCTGTATCGCCATTCTCCTTTTTGTGGAGACAGGATACAGGATAACAACAATATATTGCTTCAGAATGTAAAAAGGTGAGGGTTTTTTTCTTGCAGTGTTGTAGTGGCCTAAAAATTTCTGGCTGTTGCAAATGTTAAGGAACTGCACAGGAAACCAGAAACCAAGTAGCAGTAGAGGTCCAAGCACTAAGTACCTACAATCTTAGTTAAATGTAACATTATTACAGGGTCTTACCAAATGCTGTGTCTCGGTAGTGCTTTTTAAGACATTTATATACAGAAGAACTTATGATCTTTTATTAAAGGACCTTGTTGTATTAAGTTTAAAATAATGAATCTTCATTTTTATGGTGATTATGCCAAGTTTTTTATTTGTGCCTTTCTAAGTGTGAATACAGGACAGCTCTTGATGTTCTCTTTTGTGTTCTTTTTTTGGGTTTTATGTGTTGTGGTAGCTTGGGGAACTAGTTTTCTCTAGCTTCTCTATAGGAAGATACTGTTTGTAGAGTGGAAAATCCCAACCACAGAACAAAGATCCTCATGTATTGATGCCAGCTTTCTAAGGCCATGTAAACTGTATAAGAGAAGAGGGTATGTCTGTGTTGTATTTTCAGAAGATATATTTTTGGATAATTGAACAAGCACAGAAAGGAACATTCTTGTGCAGCCCAGGGATAAAAGCCAGCCTTGCCTTCAGGGAAGGCGGAAAGCAGTTTGTGGGGGATAATCCTTATTTCACCTAGAAACTGATGGACTCTCACAAGCCTTTTGCTGGGTTAGGAGTGAGATCTTCTGTGTGTATTGGCTGGTTCTATCATAGCATCCGCTTGGTCCTCAGTAGCAGTTAAAAAAAGGCAAACCAAAAGCAATAGGGATCAGTACAGAGAACTTCATCGTGTATAAATCTCCAGTGTGTCTGCACTTGACTACTTTCATTTGACATTTGTGACCTCCCATTCCCAAAATGGGATTGAAAGAACCGGAAAATACTCAGAAATGGGTAGGAGCAATGATGAAATAATTTTCTGATGAGGAATGACAAAGGTTAGGACTCTTCAAATGAGGAAGAAGTAAACAATGGAAAGGATACAAGAAGACAAATTTTCAGGAGGTGTGAAAAAGTGGCCTCAAGGATGATTGCTTGAGAGCTGTTTCAGTGTAGGACTAATAGGAGGTCACAACTGGAATCGGTAATTGCCGGATCCAGTAAAAAATAGAAAGATGCAATAGTTTGGACAACATATAATTAAGCTGTGGAAGTCCTTGCGGGTCATTGTTTTGAATATGTATCCAAAAAGGAAATATTTTAGGAAACATTTCTTCAGAGGGAGTGGTCAAGCACTGGAACAGGCTTCTTAGAGAGGTGGTCAATGCCCAAGGCATGTGAACGTTTAAGAGCAATTTGGACAACGCCCTCAACAACATGCTTTACTTTCGATCAGCCCTGAATAGGTCAGGCAGTTGGACCAGATGATCCTTGTCACTCCCTGTCAACTGAAATATTCTACCCTACTCTGTTTTTAAAAGTGCAACTATGTAGCCCTCAAGGGCTGTTAATTACCAAAGCAACAATTTTCTTCATGATTTTCTTAATTAGAAAATATCTGATCAGTACATATCTAAAGCCTCAGGGGTACCCAGAGAAAGGTCCTATGTGTATGGTAAATGTTTCTCATAGCCAGTACTGATTTTCTGAAATTGGTTTCTTCTCTGGGTGACTCAAAAGCAAACTTTATACATGCTTACAAGTGAATTCTACTACTAGCTGTTTTATGTAAGATAGTTAAAATTGCAGACATCTCCAGCTGAATGTGTTGTTCCTTGACTTTAAAGTAGTTGAGTGTTCTTGGGTGTATGCCATGGTGGCTAAGACTTTGTTGTCTTACATCTCTGCCAATCAAATGAATTTTTGTAACTTCCAAACTGATGCTGAAGCTATTAATTGTTAACACTGTCATGACTATTCTCAAATTTATCTTTAAAAGCTAAGACAAAAATGCATTTAAAGTATGAACTGCATCCACAGTTTTACATTGTGCACTGTAATAGTAAAGATACCAGAAGAGAAGATGTAAAAGTCCTTAAAATAGTGGGTTTAAACATTTGTTTCAGTGCATGCTTTTCAGAAATGCAAAGTCTCTTTGTTTTTATGTACAGTAGTTTCAGTATGGGTGAGTTTCAGGTGTTTGATAATTTTTGTAGGCCTTGAGTATTTGGCATTTTCAGTTCTCATGTACTTTGTTAATGTGAAAGTAACAGGAATACACATCTAAGGAGATAACACTTACATGATTCCCAGTAAGGGATGACTTAACAATGATAATTAGCTGACAAATAACTATTTCATGTGAATGAAAACAAGAGGATCCGTGTGTGGTACGGATGTTATCTTCAGTGCATAGTCTAGCATTTTGGGCATATAAGGAGTGTTTAATAGTCCTCAAGTAAAGCTAATTATTGATTGATATTTTGTTTGCCTTAAGTTGGAATACAGTGGTTTTTAGGACTGGAATGTTTTATTATCCAGAAAAAAAGAATGCCTTCAATTTCTGTTAGTATAAAATTTGAAATTAATACTTTTAAAATTACAGTTTATACGTGGCGTAAATAACAGAGAAGGGGCATTGATCAGCAAATAGTCTGTCTTAAAAATATAGTGTAATTATGCATATATGTGTGTGTGTGTATTTAGGAGCAGGAGTCAGACTTTTGGAAATTATGCTTAATTAACAATTTTTTTGAAGACTCATCTGATGAAATTGTGGTAGGTGTCCCCAGAAAATCATCCTATAAAACCTCCTAAGTACATTCCTTGCTAGGAGTAAGCCTGTTTTCTCTTCCTTGTTGTGTTATGCTTTAACCACCTTAAATGAAAACTCTTTTATTGGCAGTAGGATGGGGAAGGAAACTGCAGAACCTTTTACTCCTCCTGACAGAGGAAGGGCAGAGAGAGACAGCCCTCCTCTTACTGCCAGCATATTGAATGTGTTCAGGCTGTGGCATCATAATGTAATTTCAAGCAGTCAGATACTCACTTCACTCCGTAGGTGTCAAAACCTGCAGGAACTGACAACCCATGAAAATAAAACTGAATTTATTAGCCCGTTTTATTCCATGTCTGTCATTCTCCTTCCTCTTTCCTTTTTGTGGTTTATACCTAAGTTTTCTGGCTGTCAGAGCTGCCAGCAAAGTGAAATAAGTAGAGGTCCTGATCTCTAAAACTTCCTTCAGCTAAAGCAAAGCTGAAGCTTTGAGGTGGTGGATGGCAAGGGGAGTGCAGGGCAGTAGGTTTAGGAGAACTGCCCACCCGTGGTGTGTGGCTGACGTGGTGAGGGATAGACACGTCTTTATACAAGCATCCAAGGCCTTAGGTGTTTGTTGACAACAAAATATCTTCCTATCGTGTAATTTTTTGGTGGTGGTGTGGACTCTTCTGTTTACTGCAGGATGGCTGGGTCACACTTGTGAATTCTGTATTTTTACGACTGAAGTAGTTTATATTGAAACCGTATGGAAGCAGAGATGGCATTTTGTGGAAAAAAGGGACATCAGTGCCCAGACATACTGAAGACTTAGTTTATTCCAGTTATTCCGAAGTTTTTAAGGTTTATTATACCCTACAGAGTAAAATCCTGTGCCTTATCCTGGTCCCAGCTCACAGGGACCCCAGGGCCTGCTGGAGCACCATGTGCTTGCTCTTTTCTGGTCAGCACCAAGGCTCATGTCCCTGGAGCCAGGGGACACATAGGGTGCCAGAATCTCCTGTGGGACACAACTGGGCTGCTTGTCCCATTGGGGAGGTGGGAGGTTCTTCCCAGCCAGCCCACCCAGCAGGGACAGAACCCTTAGTACAGCAGTGAAGATGAAGGACAGAGGTGCAAATTTAGGTTTTGTTTCTGTCTCATTACAGAATGAACGGATCTGAACTGGGGAATAATCTGCCTAAAAATCAGATGCTTTCTGTCTATTCTTGCTTTGTTTGCTTCAGTATGCTCCTATGGTGTAGAGATGGGTGCTTGTGTTTTTCCAAAAACAACCAAATGCCATAGGTTTGTGTTGGCAGATGGATTGTAATGTTCTCTCTGGTTGCTTGGCCCTGCCTGGCAAGTGGCTGCTGTGCTTTCCCTCAGGAGTGCTCTTCAGGTGTCAGATATTCCAGAAATCAGATTTTCCCTCTTGGCATAAAAGGTATTGCCACAGTTGCTTTCTCCTCCTTCTCCTTCTTTCTTTGCAAGAGTGGATTGTGTTGAGAGAATCCTGGCATACCAGTAGCTTCTATTAGAGTAACAGTTTCGGTATGGAGGTTCCAGACTAATTTTAGGTGTCCTCCCTTCTCTTTTTTTTCCGGAAGAGATGTGAAAGGATGAGGGACTTCAGACAAGGAGGTGACAGGTTGGCTCCTTTGCCAGATAGATAAGCAACTGCAATCAAAAGAGCTGGCAAGTTTTACTGCTCAGTGCAATGGAAGGACTAATGGCTTCTCTTCCCTGAAACAAGGATGGATTCAAACCACATGCTCTAAGGCGTCTTGACACCTTAATGAACTGGAAACCCAATAGAAATAACCCCAGACATCTGAGGGATACTGATGGTCAGAGGGAGTCCTCCAGAAAGCTGATTCCTTCGGCCTTTTTGTGGTGGATTTTAATCAGATTCAAAAGAAAAAATAAAAGCAGTTTTTCATAACTTGGTGAGATAACGTTGCCAGGAGAAAATGTGAGGGAACAGAGTGTGATAAACTGTAAAACTGTATTTGTTGTCACTGAGCTGGGGTTCAGGGCATTTTGCCATTTTTTCCTTAAGAGTCAAATAAGGAAGAGTAGTGCTGGCAGGAAATAATTTTTTATTGTCTTCCTTGTAATTCCACATTATTTAAAGAAAGAAATGTGAAAAAAAAGCCCCAAGAAACAGGCATCAGCTGTTTCAAATGTGCTTTTCGTTTTTGCCTTAGGATGGCTATTTGAAATTGAATTACCTTTTTCAAAAATACATGTCCCTCACCAGTTTGCTGATGATATTGCATGGTCGTGAGTTATCACAGGGATAGTGGGTGCATGTCTTGAATGAAAAGGCACCTGCATCTTTCAGGATAAGCAGTAGACCTGCTGTGTCTGCTGAGAAAATACATTCCCTGTGTAACAAGCTAGTGAAATTCTCCTTTGAAGTAAAAGCAGTGTTCATTTTTTTCTGACTATTATTCTAAGCATTGCTTTCTTTTTTTTCTTGTTTGCTAGAATTTTCAAAGCTCCTCTATCCCTTGTAAATATAGTTGTTTTACATAAAATCATAACTAAACCATCCAAAACCCCAACAATGGGTGTTAAGCTGATTGTTTGTTGTTCCAGACTCTGGAAAACGGACCACCATTGTTCCAGCAAAGCTGGCTACTGCTCAGTGAATTACTGAGACACAGTCTAGTCAGGTTACCTTGAACACAACTTTTTCCTATGAACTCTGATCCAAGCAAAGCCAACCACTATTCATAACTGAGCTTGTCAAGAGTAATTTCCTTTTTCTTGGGGAAAAATCCACTAACTGGTAGCAAATAGGAAACTTTCCATGGTGAAGATGGATTGTTAAATGATACTATTTTTTTCTTCAAAATTAATTTTCTGTTCTCTTTGAAAGGAAAAAGAAAACTAAAGTGTTCATCAGTGACTGAAGGAAAAAATTTTTTAAATTTTCTTCAGAATGTAATCCAAAGAGATTGTCTTTGATAAACAGAAAGGGGAGGAAAAAAACCCTATTTTACACCTTTTTTCTCTTCATAGCAGATTTATTAACCTTCATGATTTTATACTTGATCTTTTTGCTTGCTGAGCTTTTTGAAGCCCTAGCACCTGAGATGAAGGCATTGAGAAATTCTGGGTTTCTGTGTAGGGAGGGAAGTATGGTTTTGTTTTTCTTAGTTGTAGAAAAGAACTTCAGCAGATGACTGAAGATTTAAAAAGTAAAAAAAAAAAAAGAAAAAAATGCAAATAAGAACATTATTTATGCCTCTGAACCTTGTAATTTTAGGAGGTTTTTAATACTTGGTGTTGTCAGTACAGGGACAGTCTTGTCAAACTGAAAAGTGGAATCAATATGTTCCATTTTGTGTCTGCTATTCAGAATGACAGTGCTATGAATAATGCAAAGTATTAGTAATTTTCCAGAAAAGCATTAGAACTGTTCAGCAGGGGGAAGATTTTAACTAGGGAAATTAGATAGGGGCAGCAGAGCAGAAACCATCTCCAGCTGCAGCAGCAGGGAAGCCACATGCGGAAGCAGTATGATTTTCTCTGCTCTGCAGCTCCTTTTGCATTTCAGCCCTGAGAGATGAAGGGAGAGATTCCAAGTCAGTCAACACTAGGCAGAAGACTGATAAGAAAGCAAAATTAGCCCACAAGTCAAACTTCTAGCTGTTTTCTCACCATTCAACAGGTTTGTGTTAAAGTGCCACCACAAATGTGGTAGGTCAAGGGGACATAAAAGACATTAGATATTGGTGCTATGAGGAACTTTTTTCTTAAAAGTCAGTACTGTGATTTTTGAGATTTATCATCTGACTTAAAAAATGGTCAAAACCAAAGAAATTTAAAATGTGTACTGTATGGTGAATCGTATATTTTCTCTTTTTAATTCAGAGGTCAGCAGCAAGTTTCTTCTTTTTTGCTAGACATTGTAGTAGATGTGACTGGATTATTTCAGGGGCATATCAGGAGCTGTTGGATACAGCTTCTCTCCCTTTAACTTCAGCAACAGGGAGTTGTATCACTGGAATTCATCACAGCAGATAGTCTGAGCTATAACTGAGCAGTATGTTGAAATAAAACATGGATTAGCTAGTGAGTGTTTATCTTCTTAAGTGAAAATTTTGCTACATCTGCAGATTAGGAAAATAATTTTAAAAAATTATTTCTTTCCTAATGCCTGCAATAATCTTTTTCAATTCATGGGGCATTTCTTTCCTTGTCCATGTCTTTCCTTCTCCATCTCTTCATTCTTTTATTTTGAAGATTTATATTGTAGAAAGTAAGCATTTTCCTCCCCAATTCTTGTCACATGAAATCCTATTTTAGAAAAAGGCAAATGGAATGATCTCTTGTGTTTGTTTTACTTCTGTCCTGTTGGGATGTATGAAAGCAGTAATATCTAATGCCCATTGTTAAATTAATTTCCTTTTGGCTCATGGATTTCTTTTCTCCAATTATATATTTAGTGTACAGAACTCTGGTATTTGTTCTAATAAGCCTCTTTTAAACTTTTATATTGTTTAAACTATTTTTGTGGACTTCTGCTAAAAACAATGTTTAATGCTGGCTTCAAGATGTTGAGGCATTCATAGAACTTAAATGTGTTTCTGTTAACATAAGCATTTTTGAGGTTTGGGCTAAACTCTGCTGAGTACAATTTCTTTGTATCCAGTTAGGCTTTAAAGGAATGGGAACATTTGACCTGGGAAAGAAAATGGGAGAAAAATGTGAACTACAGAAATGTCTCATTATTAAAATAGGCTTTCCTGTATTGTGGGAAATGTGACATTTTGAAACATTTAAATTCCTTGGTATCTGGGCAAATGATACTGTGTCTTATGTGGAGGTGTGAACTTTCTGCGTTAGGCCCTTCTTGAGACATGAGCACCATCCAGCCCATCTGGGGAAGCCTGTACGAACTGGGGACAGGCTAAAAGGTACTTCCCCTTGAGTGTCCTCCCAGGTTCTGACATTCTTCAGCTTATCAACAGACATTGCTGCCATATCTGTTTTTAATAGCCTGTGATAGATCTCTCTTCTGTAAACGTGTAATTTTTATTTTATTATTGTTGTTGTTGTTGTTATTCTTTTGGTGATTTGGGTTTTTCTTTTTAAATCCAGTTATATACTTGTCATCCAGAGTATCCTGTTGGAATGATCTATTGTTTTACCAGCCCTGAATGCTTTTCAGCATTATGGAGTCCTTCTGTATCTCCTTGAGGTCAGATTTCTTGTCTGCTCTCACTAATGTTCCCTGAAAAATTTGCTACTTTACTGTTAACCCTTCTTTGTTATTCTCAAGTATTGTCTCAGCACAGATCCTGTGCACCCTTACTCAGTGTCTCATTTCACTAAGAAAACCAGCTATTTTATTCCTGTCTTTAGCTTCCTATCCTTATTCATTCTATCCTCTCTTTTTTTCCCTTTTTTTTTTTACTGAGAACAAAGGACTACATTTATCACATCTTTAGTGACTGGATGGAAGACTTGTTGCTAGATAAAGAAGCTTTTTCTGCTGATGCTGGTTCTTCCCCTTGCTGATTGTGTTGTTCATTACGATGTTGTCTAATATTGGCTAGGTTCTGCCAATCTTCTGTTTATTTTGTCCATTTTTTCTGAAGTGTCTTTGCTTGTCACTTCAGTTTGAGACTATTTTTCCCTGACGCGCTTTTTCTAGAGAGCCTTTTCTGTATGTGAACAACCTGTTGAGTGGAAGGTGTCCCTGCTCATGGCAGGATGGTTGGAACTAGATGCTCTTTAATTTCCTTTCCGATCCATAGCATTCTATGTTTCTGTGATGTCCTGTGGTTTTTCTCATGTGATTTTTCATTCTGAGCAACCTGGTAATGCATATTACTGCTCAGTTGTGATCAGTGATACCGTAATGCTGTTAATACAGGTCACAGAGTCTTAGTATTATGATATGCTTGGCTGAACATTGATGCTTTTAACATTAAAAGAGTGGTGTATTAGAGAGGTGATGATCCACAGCGCTACTTGATGATTTCCTCTGTATCTCCTCCAATTGGTTTTTTTAAAAATGTTTTAGCACAAGTGGTTTCTGGGATCCAGCATTTCAAGGTAAACAAAAGATGCTGGATTCCAGGAGCCAGAGACATGAAATGATTTTCTAATTCCCAGGCACTACCTTGTTCAGATGAGAACTTAGTAAGGCACTGGCAGGGTCTTTTCTGGTTTTACTGAAAAAGCCTAAGTTAAAAATTGTTCTGTTTTAGGACTTCTGAGAAATTGAAGAGAGTCCAGAAGATGGTCTTGAAAAGGAATTGCTGTAGGGAAATAGAAATCTTCAGGTGAATAAAAAATGTGCTATAAAGCCGATGTCCTGCAGCTATTCCTTGTGTTCATTGAGATCAAGACAAAGCAGTTTTCTGAATTACGTTTAGGTGATTTTGTATCAGATACTAGTATAGGTTTCCTGACAGTAGGAGCAGTAAAGCATTGCTATGAATTACAGTGGATATGAACTTTTTTTAACAGATTTGACAAATGGTAACCCGGTATAGATAAACTTGCTTCTCTTTAGCAAAGGTTGGTCGAAAATACTTCTCAACAGCCCGAGTCTTCTGCCTTTCTTGCCGGGACAGGGGCAGCCAAGGCTGCACTGCATTGCCAGGAATGGTGAGACCACCCTACCGGGAGCACCATCACCCTCCAGCAGCATCTCTGTCCTCTTTCAGCCCACTGACTTCAGCCTCACAGTCAGCTCCAGGCTGAGGTGTCACCTGTCAGAAATTAACTTTATCTGTGCTCTAGAACTGTCTTTTTTGAGCATAAGTTGCTGGCTGTATATGTTGACTTGTACAAAGCATTTGACACTGTCCCGCACAACGTTCTTCTCTCTAAAACAGAGAGATGTGGATTTGATGGATAGATTAGTTGGTGGTTAAGGAATTGTCTGGATAGTCACACTTCAAGAGTTGCAGTCAGTGGCTCAATGCCCAAGTAGAGACTGGTGGCAAGTGGCATTCCTTGGGATCAGTAGTGGGACTGGCACTGTTTAACATCTTTGTGGGTGACAGCAGGATCAAGCGTACCCTCAGCAAGTTTGCTGATGACACCAAGCTGTGTGGTGTGGTTGACATGCTGGAGGGAAGGAATGCTATCCAGAGGCACCTGGACAAGCTCGAGAAGTGGGCCCTTATGAACTCCTTGAAGTTCAACAAGGCCAAGTGCGAGGTCCTGCACCTGAGTCAAGGTCCTGCACCTGAGTCAAGATCCTGCACCTGAGTCAAGGCAATACCTCTGTATCAGTACAGGTTGGGGATGAACAGATGGAGAGCAGCCCTGGGGAGAAGGATCTGGGGGTGCTGGTAGATCAGAGGCTGGGCACGAGCCAGGAATGTGCACCTACAGCCCAGAAAGCCAACTGTGTCCCGGGCTGCAACAAAAGCAGCATGGCCAGCAGGTCAAGGGAACGGAGACTTTTTCTTTTACGACTCCACCTGGAGTGCTGAGTCCAGCTCTGGAGCCCTCAATATAAGAAGGACATGGACCTGTTGAAGCAAGTTCAGAGGATGTCCATGAAGATGATCAGAGGGCTGGAGCACCTCTCCTATGAAAACAGGCTGAGAGCATTGGGGTTGTTCAGCCTGGAGAAGGGAAGGGAATGGGAGACCTTAGAGCAGCCTTCCAGCACCTGAAGGGGGCCTACAAGAAATCTGGAGAGGGATTTTTTTTAAAAACAGCACATAGTGACAGGACAAGGGGCAATGGCTTTAAACTGAAAGATGGTGGGTTTAGAGATTAGGAAGAAATTTTTTACTGTGAGGGTTGTTGGAATAGATTGCCACGGAAGTTGTGGATGCCCCATCCCTGGAAGTGTTGGGGAGACCAGGCTGAATGGGGCTTTGATGCACGTGATCTGGTGGAAGGTGTCCCTGCCTTGCCAGAGGGATTGGAATGAGGTGATCCTAAGGTCCCTTCCAGCCGAAACCATTCTATGACTTGCTGCTTTTTTGTAGGCATCAATTTGCTGGAGTCCACGTGCCCTCCATTAGGAAGGGCTGAAAAGTCCTTGAGGTGGTGGGTGTTTCCTGCTCGGCATTTGTAGAATTGAATGGATGCCATCCCTAATTGAGTTTACTAAAGCTCGTCATCCAAGCAGACAAATTTTCCAGGTTCTTTTATGAAGAAGTGTTGGTAAACAGAATTAGCAGATGTACTGTCTCCCTGCTGTTAGTTGTCAGTGGGATTCATTCTTGATTACAGTATAATGGTCTTCATTTTTGGTCTTCCCTGGATGTGTGCCCTCTGTAACAGGATGGTTATTTAATGCTTACACACTGCTTCCAGCTGGCAGCCACTCACCCTTTTTTTGGCATAATTTCTTTCTATTTTTTTTTTAATGTATTTCCCGTGCTAAGATGGTTTGAGGTGAAAAATACAAAAGCAATGGAAAAGAAAGATACGATAAGGTGTCTGCTTACAACTGGAACTGATTCCATTCTTACTGGTAAAACTTATCTTTGACAAATTACTGACATGGTTTCTGATAACAGAAAAGAGAGAAATATATCCACCTATGTATTTTCTTGATGTTGTACATCATCTTAAGTTAGAAAATAGTGATGTACAGATGTGTTTAACATTTGTCACATCTGAATAGTAACATTGTGGGCATAGTTCATCGCTTTTGCTATGTCAATGCCAGCAAAAATTTGTATATGAATGAATAACTTATGTCTGCACTTAATGAAAATGTAGATGGTTAGCAGAAGACGCTGTTTCGTTAGCTGCTGTTTTGATTGCTAAGATGCCAGAAAGAAAAGCTTAATACATTGTTGGCTGAAAAGTCAGGCAAATTAGCCCAGGCAAAAGAGTCCATTGAAGAAAAAAAAAAAAAAGTGGGAATTAAACTTGGCAGCCTATTTACTTACGTGGTGGGGGGGGAGGAAAGTAAAAATATGTATTTTACCAGAAGAAATTGGAAATCCAATTCAAAGAAACCCCAGAATTATTCTCTACAAAAATGTATTGAGTTTGCATGGGAAGCTTTTGATAGCAGTGGCGGGGGACTGGGGGGCCAGAGGGGCTACAGGGATGGCTTTTGTGAGAAGCTGCCAGAAGCTTCCCCCATGTCCAGTGGAGCCAATGCCAGCTGGCTCCATGATGGACCTGCTACTGGCCAAGGCTGAGCCCTTCAGTGATGGTGGTAGCACCTCTGGGATAATCTGTTTAAGACAGGAAAGAAGTTATTGCACAGGAGCAATTGCAGCTGGAGAAGAGAGGAGTGACAGTATGTGAGAGGAGCAGCTCTGCAGACACCAAGGTCGGTGCAGAAGGAGAGGGGGGAGGTGCTCCAGGCACCAGAGCTGAGATTCCCCTGCAGCCTGTGGTGCAGACCACAGTGAGACAGACAGATGTCCCCTTGCAGCCCATGGAGGTCCACAGTGAAGCAGAGATCCAGCTGCAGCCCATGGAGGACCCCAGGCAAGAGAGGGTGGGTGCCCAAGGGAGGCTGTAAAGGACATTAATGTCGTGACTGAAGTCATCTGCTGTGGCCTGTGTCACCCTGTGCAGCTGGAGTGCTGTGGTGGCGNCCACAGTGAAGCAGAGATCCACCTGCAGCCCATGGAGGACCCCAGGCAAGAGAGGGTGGGTGCCCAAGGGAGGCTGTAAAGGACATTAATGTCGTGACTGAAGTCATCTGCTGTGGCCTGTGTCACCCTGTGCAGCTGGAGTGCTGTGGTGGCGTTGTGGTATTGATGTGAGCAAGCCCCGCGCTGTTCACTCCTCTGGTAGAACACCAGAAGGCAGTGGAGGAGGAACAGAAGAGGGTTTCTGTTGCTTCTTGAGCTGGCAGAGCCTCACAGAAGTGAAGAGGCAATCACAGCTGGTGCAGGGGAATATTTGGGGACAGAAACCCTGCATTCTAGGGTTAGCTGGATCTGCTCTGCCATCTTGTGGAGCTTCTCCCCAAGATGCCCGCTGGTCACTGTGCGGCCTGCCAGTGGTGTCCCAATAAACTTGTCCAGCTTGCTGTCATCTCCAGAGGACAATCATCCCACGCAATTGGCACAGTCCACCCCACCTGGCAGCCCACCTTGGAGAGGCTCAGCACCACAACAGCACAGGATGGGAAACATTTGGCTTTCTCTGTGTTGGTAGTGCTGGTTTGGGAAGCAGTGCCCAGCACCTGCCCACCCCACAGCAATCTGCTGCCAGTGACGTTGGCATAAATGCACAAACAGATACCAAATGCCTCCAGAATTTGAAAGAAAGAAGTCATCTTGCTGCTATGTGGCTCTAGTTATCCAAATACTTGATTGAGATTGAATAGAAACGTTAAATATCACGTGGTGAAGTAAAACTCTCTTAATTGGGATTAAAAATGTGTTGCATTGTATCTTATTTTTCAGTAGATGTGTAAATAATTTGTGCTCCTAAATAAGACTTGGCAAGCCATGTTACATTTATACTTGGAAACCTTCATGCCACCTATATCTTGACTTTTCAGTGTCTTTCTGCAGCCTTCTGAAGTAGGAAGTTGTGCTTTTCCTTCTTTCATTTCATACTTGTACTCACAAGCCCTTTCCTGAGCCATCATGTTTACATTTTCTTCCCCATCACCCTATGGCCACCCAGAGCTCCCTAGCTGGAGCCAGAGAAGATGGGGAATTATGTTGAGTTTTTTTTTAGTGTGGCTGTGTTTAGTTCATATGATGCAACATTGTCCTCAGGATGTAATGGTCAGTTTGACCTCTTTACAAGCACCAAGTATGTGAGAAAGCACTTTACAAGCTGCGAGAGGATGCTCGGTGGCTCTCAGGAGAGTGGAAGAATTTTCCTTGGCTGGCAACAGTGAGGACAAGACTGCACTGCTGACTGTGGTGGTGTATGAAGAACAGCCTTGTAAGCAGGAGAGGTCACCGTAGACTGGGCTCAGTCACTGGTTTTCCACATCATTTTATTCCATTTCCTTTTATGAAAACTTGAAAGATATTTATTTATGTTGCTGCTGACACACCTCCACATCTTCACCCTTCGGTCTGAAGGAGCATGCACTGTTCCTGGGCTGTGAGCAGGGTCTGCTGGTTTCACAGAAGTTGTGTATCCCACAGGGGCAGGGCGTAGAAAGAGGATGTGTATTTTTCATTTCGATTGTGAGAGAAAGGATATTTTTGTTGTTTTCCATAGATGAACAGATGGAAATGGAATGGAAATTATTTGCAAGGCATGTATGTATTTGAGTTATGATTCCTTATTTTAAATTGTCAAGGCTACTAAGAATTGTAATGCCTCCATGGCAAAATGTGGTGTTTCTGTAATTTTTGGTTGAGACACTGATAATCAAAAAATAGGGAATACCTTGAAGCCTAAGATTTTTTTTTTTTTTAATTTGGGTGTACCTTCTACTGGAAAAAAAAAAGTTGCTATTTCTGTCAGTGCTCTTAGGATTTTGTATTAGGAGGGAAAAAAAATCAAATTCTCAAATCTCATGGCACATCTTTTTGTATATGGTACAGTATTTGTCATAAGTTAAAGATATTAACTTCAGTAAATTGCTTATTGTTCTAAAGAAGAACACCTTGAAGTTTGCTCTTTTTGTGATGGCATTAAAAGTCCCAAAGGAACTTTTTAGCCCTTCACTCTCTACGACTACATGAAAGGAGGTTTCATGAGAGGAAATGTCCTTTAAGTTGCATCAGGGAGGGTCAGGTTAGATACTAAAAAAAGAAAATTCACTGAAAGAGGTGTTAGACATTCTAATAAGTTGCCCAGGGAAATGATGGAGTCACCATCTCTGGAAATGTTAAAGAGGCATCTGAATATGTGCCCCAGGTGGCACTTGGGGATGTGGTTTAGGAGTGATTATGGTGGTACTGGGTTAACAGTTGAACTAGATGATCTTGAAGGTCTCTTCCAAACCTGATGATTCAATGATTCTATGAAATATTTTTAGTTGGGTGCTGACTTCCTCTTATACCATGTATGAGCTCACTATGGCAAATAAAATAGTTTATTATTAATCTCAGAAAAACATATTAATAATGCACCTTTGATATACTTCTGATAGATCAGTAGTCTGACTCATTGACAGATTAAAGGATTAAGGCACGTTGTGATTTTTATTTCAAAGACAATTTTACAGAAAAAGGAAGCAGAAATTACCAGCTTAACTTTTCAGACAAAATTGTTACATGAGTAGAGAAATATCGTACTGTTTAAAAGAAAGACAATTTCTGTTGTTACTTGGAGCCCCAGGGCTGATTCCCAGGCCTCCCACTGCCCCGTTGAAGACACAAGCCCAGTGGGATGTGAGTGATATGAATTGTAGCCAGGAGCTGAGGAATAAAGTAAAATACCTCTTTCTTTCTTGTGAAGAGTTGTGATCAAAGTACCCCCTGTGTGTTTCCTTCTGTGTCTTTCCAGACTGTGTTAAAATAATTTTTTACAGAGCTCCTCCAGTGATTTAAATGAGCAAGGCTGTCATCCGTCACCTTGCAAATTTTTGTCTCACACAGAAACATTTCTGCCCTGAAAGATCTGTGTTCTGCTGAGAAAGCATGTTCTTACTGGGAAAAGGGGTTTAATTAATGTTGCTTAGGATAGCAGAGTAACAGTGCCTAGAATAACGTCGTTTCACCTTGGTTTTCCATGCTCAGGAAAACCCCAGAAATTCCTGAGTGCCACTAGCACCAAAAAGCATCTTCCTGTAGAGGTGTTTAAGTTTTGAATGACTAGCATACCTCCATCTGACCTTTCTTTCACCCTTTTTTTTTTGGTTGAAAACTGATGTCACATCTCACAGAGTGATCATGTGCTGCAAATGCATGAGGGCACTCCAGCAGCTGGAATACAGATCACAGCAGTGGTGGCAAACAAAACCTGGGAAGGAGCAGTGCTTCTACTGCAAAGAAAGCCTGGTGCTTCTGATTTCAGGAAGCTGAAATGCATGTCCTTGTGTGGCAAAAGGTTGTAAATTTGTATGAAAGCTCACCTGGCCTTTATCTTAAACCTTGAGTCATCAACAAGGAGTGGGGAAAAGTAGATTAGAGCCAGCCTGGTTGTTTCAGTGATCCTACATCAGTTTACCCTAGAAAGGACACTAAAAATCTCTTTTTGAGTTAGTATCAACTGTTCGCTTGTTAAAGCTGCACGATTTTCTACGTGAGTTTACATTGCTTTTATTGTACAGATGTTTCTCTGGCCATGTGAATCAAATACTGTTTTCACAATTACAAGAAGGTCCCAGTTACACTTTTGTATTGATACTCCTCTCAGGGAATATTTTCTGACTCACCATATTCATTATTCTTGCAAAGAAATGGTAAGTTCCTTTGTTGGGAGCTAATGTCCATTCGCCTTTGTATGAGAGTGAGAAAAGAGATAATATACTTAGTTGGGTGTTGCTACAGATTTTTAAATTTTATGTAGGTGCTCTGTCTACCTTCCATCTAATCCATCAATCAAGTGCAAGCCATCTTGGACATAATTTAAAGTATTGTCAGGGCAATATTTCATATTTTTTAAAATCCAAGCAATTTATTAATTCATTGCAGGTCTTTAGGTTCTAATGAAAGGCAAAAATATATATCCCTGAAAACATCTCTGGTGGTGTCTATAGTAAAAGCACAATAAGCCTTTAAAGAAGTGCCATTTGTAATTAATGTTAAAAACCCCTATTGGGATCATAGGAGAGGCACACTGCCTGTGCAATTTGTACATCCACACTAAGATTTCTTAGTAATCATAGCATTGAGAATGGGGGGCTGGTTAGCTTCAGCTCAGAACCTTTAATGTCAAAATTAAGGTCTTGACCATAAATCTTCTGGTGTGTGTTTAAGGCAAGCCCTGAATATACTGTGGGGAGCAGGGGAAATTGATTGTTTGTATCCCTGTTGGCAGTTTTTATGTTGTTTTCTTTAATGGTTCCTCACCATGTGATTTACTTCCTAGCCCAGGGTTTTCTGATGTGCTTATAAAATTGGATTCACATAAGTGTGAGACAGAGTAGGAATCAGAAATGTACTTTAAAAGGCTTACACACCCAAATGGGGCTCTACTGTAGTTAGGTGAGAGAACTGAAGTTCTGGGAAGAGCTTTTCTCTGATGAGGCCTCAGATGCAGATGCTGGAGGTCTGTACCCTGCCCTGCCCCTGGAGAGCAGGGGATGCTCTCCGTGTCTTCCATGCTGCCAAGCACATCTGCCTTGTGGAATGTTCTCTATCACATTTTGTTTACTTGATAAAACATAGATTTGTTTAGTTGTTGGTTTGATATTGATGTGTGTCACACTTATTGCATTGTGAAAGCACACATCTGAATAACAATGAAGATTGATTCCGCAGAGGGGAGATCCTTCCATCCTTGCTTTTGTTGTCTTAAACATTTTTTGCCCTGTATGCCTCTGGAGTGGGTGTGTCTGCTTGCAGAGTGAGGCTCTATTAGGTTAGATAAGGATAATGGAATTCAATCCCACATGTTTATTATTGTGCTGAAGTAAAGCCATAAATGGAATGCAGTTCCTCAGGCTTCAGTAGCTATGCCTAGTCTATGAAAAATGATAAATAGCTTCTAATTAGAGGAATGATATTTCATGAAAATGATAAATACTTTCTTATAACCCCTTTTCTCAGTGGGGCTTTGCACAGTAGGTTCAATTCTGAAAATCTGAGAAGTTTACAGAATTGTAACCAAAAGTGATGTATGTTCTACTACTGAGATATGTGAATTACAGCTTACATTTCTTCATTCCAGTCATTGAATGAAGCAGAATTAAAAAAAAAAAAAAAAAGAACAAGTAATAATTGTTGTCTGAATTTCATTTATTCTGGCTACTTCAGGTTTCCTCCAGGGTGTATTTAGAAGAAAGAAGAGCCTGAAAATAATCTCCCAAATATTTTAAATATTACTCAGTATGGAAGTTGATTAATGTGTCCCACTTTGAATCATACAGTAATCTCAGTATAATTATGGGGTTTGCAGCAAGGAAGAGAAAAGTGCTTTCTGCATTCTAGGACAAAATAACTTTTTGTTTCCCCTGCTGATATTTAGAAGTAGATAGATGGACCAATAAATGACTTTTAAGATATTTGTTATAGCCTCAGCACAGTTCTTTGACCCTGAGATGACTATAAAAAGTATGAGATAAAGAAAACAGTGTCTAATAGAGAAAGGAAAATATAGTAATTTTTTTTCTTTCCTCCCCCACAGGACATTAATGTATGTATCCTTGAAAACTACCCTGAATGTTCCAATCCCAGGTTATTTTACATCATACCATATTTCTGTGGACAGCATCCAAGATGCAGGTAAATATATGCAAGGTATTTCAATTTGTTCAGCAATAGCTATTGCCAACATTTGTCAGGAACTGGTAATAAAGAGGTGACATTATTTGAAGTACAAGAGAGAAATGGAAGTACAAGGAATGTAGCACTGTATGTGGTAACTGCATGCATATATTTTGAAGTAAGGAGGGCACTGCAAATGTAGCACTATTCTCTTTTCTTGATTTATAACATGAATAATTCATCAAATCCGAATGTATTTATGTGAAATTTTTTTCTGGGTTACTCATTTTAATCTGCACTATAACTTTGTAATACATGTTTTTGATTTGCTCAGATGTTTGTATCAGGTCTACGTATGAGGAATATATTTCTGTGTCCATGTAAGAAACGGTAATTGTGCTTAAAACTATGTAAAGTGCAGCCTTCTACTGCTTTAATTGAGCTGCCTCATTTTTAACATGTCTGTGTGTGCCATTCTCACATTGCTGTATTACTGATACCATAGTAAATTTTTATGCAATAATCTATGAATAATTTTAAATACTTTCTTGGTTTTAAATACTTTTGTACTGTTGGTAACAAGTGTTCTTTGTCAGGTTTGTTCAACTCCAAAGTATTCTATTTCTGTGTTATTCAGGCTTCTCCATAGTGAAACAACTGCACATTTTCCAGAATTTCTTCCAAAAGCCATACTTCTTGTAGCAGTAAAAACAAGTGAAAATGTGTTACTTCTTCTACCTTAATTTCTAAATACCTTTGTTGTAAAATCCTGCCTTTTTTTTTTTGCTTAAGTGAAGTTATGTATAAGAAACAAAACAGGTTTATGACTTCATTTTCATTACACATTTTTTATTGACATATTTTGGCTTTATTTGCAAATGCTTATGATTGCACATTTAACTTGTGTGCACGAGTAATCCCATTAACAGTCACATGCCTGAATACTTCCACAACGTATCTCTGTGAGGTTCCCAAGCAGCTCATTGAAGTACTGTTTTATACCCTGTTGAAGATCTGTCTCCTGTCATGCCCTTGCACTTCCTTCAGCTACATCCTAATCCCACAAGGAGCTACAAACGGGAGGCTCATAGTGTTTGTTAGGATACTTTGCTCTTCCAGAAAGCGGATCAGTGCACAGAACGTGGTAGAGCATGAAAAACCTGCTACAAGTCTGCTCTAGCAGGAGTGGAAAGTAGTGAGCTTTTCCTCGTGTCATGGAAAGAGCTTCAGACAAATGTTAACTTCACTATTTCATAGGCTTCACCATAACCTAATGAAGTCAGGGAAGAGGTGTGATTTACAGCCACTCCCAGGCAATGTGGGAAACTGATTTGCTTTAGTTTGGGACAGTGGCATTATACCTCGTGTCAGTATGAATGATGACTGCTTGTCTTGGGGTGACTTTATGATGTGTATCCCCTATCGCCGCTCTATGCCCCTACATGAGTCCTGTGCCTTTCTGTGTCTTTAAAACTGGGTGCGAGAGAAAGGAAAAAAAAAAGCCAGGTGAACTTTTTGAAGCAGTTTGTGCTCCAAGGTCCCTCTGTCTCTCTGCATGTTTCTGTGGCAGCAAGAGCGGAGGAAGCATCCTTTGCTGCTTTTCAGCCAGCTTTCGGCTCTGTTTCTCCTGAGAGAGATGGAGAGTTAAACTTTTTTCTCCCTGGGACTTTGGCTTCTTCTTTTCTTCTGGNCCCTATCGCCGCTCTATGCCCCTACATGAGTCCTGTGCCTTTCTGTGTCTTTAAAACTGGGTGCGAGAGAAAGGAAAAAAAAAAGCCAGGTGAACTTTTTGAAGCAGTTTGTGCTCCAAGGTCCCTCTGTCTCTCTGCATGTTTCTGTGGCAGCAAGAGCGGAGGAAGCATCCTTTGCTGCTTTTCAGCCAGCTTTCGGCTCTGTTTCTCCTGAGAGAGATGGAGAGTTAAACTTTTTTCTCCCTGGGACTTTGGCTTCTTCTTTTCTTCTGGAACTGTTCAGAATTTTCCCCCAAGGCCTGGAGAGAGCCCAGGCCGACCCAGCTCCAAAGAGGAGAGAGAGAAACACCACAACCAAAGAAAGGCCTCTGAAATTTACCAGGTTCTCTTCACAGCAAAGTTTTATTATTTAGCATTATTCTTTTCCCATTGTGCATTGTGTCTGTTAAATAAATGGGTTTTTTTCCCTTTCGCTTTCCTCTGAGGAAAATTCTTCCTGAACCTAGTGGGGGAGGGGTGGCTGAAACCTGCCTTCAACCAGAGGATGTCAATTTCGGACGTTCCTCCGAATTTGTCTCAAACCGGGACACTGCTGCTCCCATAACATAACTAATATGAATCACTATAAGGGATTTAGGATTCATATGGTTGTCTAACCACATTGCGCTTTTGGGAAACAGAGAAGCATAAAGATGTACTGAAGTTCTGCCAGCTTCTCCCACTGGGAGAAAAGAAAGAAGAGCCCTAAACTGTTCTTCAAAACTAGTATCAGTCACAGCAAAAAAAAAAAAAAAAAAAAAGCAAATCCTGTAGCAAAACTGCAGGGGAATCAGGAGTAATGACAGGGAAAGGGAAGATCCTGGAGACTTTGGCAGAAGTTAAAATGAAGGACAAGGTGGAAAATGGTATTGTCCTGTGTAGGATTCGCCGAGTAACAGCAGGCAGTGGTTGGTCCCAAAAGTTCTGCTGATGTGGTTCAGGGACACCACCACCCCTCAGCACATTCCAGCACCCAGGGCAGTCATTCCTCCCATCAGACAGGTTGTGCTTCCAAGCTGAAATACCAAAGTTCACAAGTTTGAGCTGGTAAACAGCTTGGCGAAAGATGTCTTCAGAATGGAATACTTTCACACAGTGATTAGCCTCCTTTTAATGTGATCCTGTTTTTACATGCCAAACCAATTTTAGATGTTGCGTGGAAAAGCTCAGTAAGCTACTCAGGTTTGGTGGGGGGTCTTTTTTTGTTCTAAGTATAGCACCGAATATTTTTTTATTCACTTTTGTTCTTGGCCTGAATTTGAGAAGTAAATGCATAATTAAACTTTTCTTTTTCCCTCCTCCATCTGTCTTCTCCCATCAATTTCATACAGGGAGCCTGGTGAATGGGCCCTTGAAAGAGCAAAGCTGAACGTTAATGAAAATTTTCTGCTTGTGGGCATTCTGGAGGAGTTGGAGGATGTGCTGCTTTTATTAGAAAGATTCTTACCTCATTATTTCAAGGATGTGCTTAGCATCTACAAAAATCCAGGTAACTTTTTTCATTAAAAAGCTATTCTTATGGAAACTTCAGCAAAATCTGCTTGGCTGCTGAAGGGTACATGTTTCTTTCTTGCTCAGTCAATGAAGAAGTTTATCTCCCTTTTAGGCAGATTTCATTAATGGGGAAGGTCACATATTCCACTTTTATCTTTAATGTTGCTGTGTGGTTTTCTTTCCTTGCAAGCACTTGTTGCTCAGTGATCTTTCCACATGCCAGAATGCTTCCCATTTTCCAGTGGCTTTGCCTTCTTTTAATTCTATCATACTCAGTTCTCAAATAATACTGTCAAAATATTCCCAAAATGGTGTCAGCAATATGTACTTAAATAAACCTTCAAGAAATGGTTTGGGGAGCTGGACGCTTTGGAGATTCTCCAGGACCAAGTTATTTATTTTCCTTCAGCCTTGACTATGAGTTGAAATTAAATGAACCTTCAGTTGAGCTGAGTTTAGGTGAAGTACAAATAAGAATGTGCATTTACAGCACTTCCAGTACAAAGCATGCTGAGGAAAAAGACTTAGGAGACTGGAGTAGAGAAATGAAAATGGAAGGCACTCAATCTACTCTTTAATTTGCACCCCATGGTCAATCTGAAAGGGTTCTCTCTGTCAATCCATCCCTCCAACACTTATTTATTGCTGACTTCTTTAAAAGGCAGTCTTGTGTCCTATGCCTAAAAATAAACATGGTGCTTCTGGAGGGCTGTGTGTGTCATTCCAGCAGAATTGATTTCTTGCTTACATTTGACTGGCTCGTCAACATTGTATGAACCAAGCAGGGATAAAACTTCCCTTGTTCCTTCGTGATTCGGTTGCATTTGTGTCAGTGTGAAATGCCTACAGCCATTAGTGTGTGTGTTTTGTACCAAGCTGTATATTAAAAGCACATGGAACAAAGATTGAATTTAGTTTGTAATGCGTGCAGCTGATGGCTGGCTGCTGACTGAGAACAGCTATTACAGTAGTCCGTCACTTTGGAGAAATTATAGGTTTCTGTCCATAACCAGGATTTACATGTGACTGTCCACCAAACCCTTCTTCCAGGATGCATCTTTGGAAATGCTGTATTTAGCAGTGGTGCAGATACTAGAAAAAGTATGACATTCCTTCTCTGAACATGATTGCAGAGGGTCATTGTCTGCTTGCAATAAAGGCGGCTCTTTGGAATGTGGGAGTGTCACATCCAGCCATAGAGCGATTTTGCTCAATAACAGACATAAGGAGAATATTGTACTGACATGAGAGCAATGCCCAGTTTGGGATCAGTTATTTCCCTTATCTTTATAAATGAAAAAATAAAAATACCTATGTTTGTAGTATGTGGAACTCATCCTAGAGGTTTGCACGATTTGGTCTCCAAGGTTTCCCTGTAGGGATGATAGACAAAAGGAAGGTGGGGGATCAATAGAAGGATGTGCTCTCTCTGCCATGAGACTTTTCTTTGAGAGTCTATACTCCTTCTTCAGCTGCTCTGTGCACCATATATTTTCATTTCTTTTATGATGGGGAAAGCTAATAAGCAGCACGCAGGGTTTTGATATTCATCAGGGTGCCCTAGAAACTGTCAGGTGGGAAATAAGCAATCTGCCAGAATCATTAAGTGCTGGGTAGTCTTTCTCTTCTGTGTGTATTTTCCAGTATCTGAAAGAAATTTGATCACCTGTTTCAGGACAGTGATTTCCTCTGGGATTTCATGTGTAAGATGGGTCTTGTGTCATGTCCAAAGATTCACCACTTTACTTCAGTATTCCATAGGTGGATTAAATCTTTATTTTATCTTTCCCATTTACTTATTGACTGGGCATATTAGTAAGAAAACAGTTTCCTTGTGTTAACTCTCTCCTCTTTTCATACATGCATATGTTTGAGGGGTTTTTTTCTATCATAATTATTTTCTGGTTATTTCTGAGTTGGTGCTAATGGTTACAAAAGAAACCTTAACAGAATCAGCCAGAAAAATAAAAAGTATTCAAGTGGAGTGTAAGAAGTCCTACATTGTTCTCCTCAGGGCATCTTAGGCCTGATCTACAACACCCTCTGCTGTTGCATCATGCAGTGCTTAGACAAAGACGAGTTGCTCTGCCAGCTGTGTAGTGGTCCCACAAAGCAGCAGATAACTTGGGCCAAAGTTGACCTTGAGTTGCAACTAACACTTGCAGATTAAATCTATACAGTTTACAATATTGTCTGCTGACCTGCTGCTCTTATTCTCTTGTGGCAGTCTTTCCTCTTTCTGCATAAAGAAAGGAAAGTTTTTCTTTAGTTTATCTTTGGTCAGCTAAATACAACAAGATGGGGAAAACACAGTGAAGGATGAGTACAGAAAGGTGATTCACTTCCAGGTCTATGAATATCTGCACCAGGGTCCACTGCAATAAGCAGTTCCGGATTAGAGACAATTCAAAAACTAGACTTGTAGAGCTGCCTTGAAGCAAAAAGTAGCTGAAGAAAGACAATTTCAATCCAGTGTTGATTTAGTGGATTACATAGATTAGAAATCACAGTAGGAAATCAGTGATTGCTGTCCCATCATAATCTAAACCTTATTAAAAGCACCTTCCTGCTATAGGAAGCAAAATGCCTGGTGTTA
Organism: Ifrita kowaldi; assembly: GCA_013398055.1. Taxonomy (NCBI): domain Eukaryota; kingdom Metazoa; phylum Chordata; class Aves; order Passeriformes; family Cinclosomatidae; genus Ifrita; species Ifrita kowaldi. The sequence continues at coordinate 1,564,332 of VZRS01014842.1, forward strand.
TCAAACCCATATAATCACATATGCATTTAAGATACATCTGCAGGAGTTGTGGGTTAAACCCCTTCTTCCCAAAGTTGGGACTCTGCTCACTTGTTACAGGTGCTTTGGCTTGTCACCAGGTCACTGTAACTCCCATCTAAGCAAACTTCTTAGTAGTGGAAACCTTCAGAAAATAGAAATCAGGAAATCTAGAAACTTCTTCTCATCTCTGTTCCTTTGAACTGTGCAGGCCATATTCAAAGTTCTTTGTTTCTTTTGTGTCTGTAGTAAAATTTCTCATCTGAAACACCATAATAACATGTATCAAGAAACTCTTGCTCAGTGTTCTCTTAGGAGAAAACAAAGCCTACAACAAAGTAGTTGTTCTACCTTCAAAAATATTTTTCTGCCGTTGTTCTGAAGCAAATCATTAAAACTGTGGCTCTGTGGTCGGAGAGATAGTGGGACATTTTCATCAGAGAGCACAGAGTGCTATTGTCTGTCTGTATACCTGATGACACAGATAATTGCTTAAAGCAGTATCAATTAAGTGCTCTTATTGTTGATGCTAATGATTTGTCTGACATAAGATGGCAGAAAGAAACTGTGAAGAAAGGTAAAATATTAAAAAAACTTGGCAATTCAGCGTGACAGAAAATGTCAGAGGAGACTAGGAGGATAACTTCCTTCATTGCATTAACAAAAGGTTGCCTTCAGCTATTCCATATGCCAAATATATTGGCTTGTGTGTTTTATAACCATGTGTAACAAAATGTGAAAGCTCTTTGTGGTGCTAAAGTTTTCTTTGGAACCAATCTGGTTTTATCTTGTACAATACTTTAAAAGCCATGGGCTTCCTGTTTTTCTGCGTCTTCGCTCTCTCCTTGAAATTAAGTGTTTTCTTAATACCAAGTCAAGAAAATTGCAAAAGGACTCTCTTTTTTGATGCCTATCTTGTCCAAAGTTACAAACTTGTCTTGCCTTGACAGCCAAAACTGGTTCTGACAAGAGATTAGAAGGACAGGAATGCGGGGAGCAGACAGATTGTGAAATCTATAGATGGATGAATAGATGGGTAGAATAATTTTTTAAAAGATATTTTTGTGTTTAATAGCTTTCTTTGCTAACACAGTAAAATTTGCTCAAAATCTTTTTTCACTAGCATTGAAGCAGATAGGATCCAATTGCAGAGCCTTAGATTTTATTTATTGCAAAATTTAAAGTATTCCTTAACTCTTTGAAAGGTCTGAAATAGTTATAATAAAACTTGACATGTAAAATGTCTCCACTCGCCAGGAGCACAGCTAAAGGAAAAAAAGACCTGGTCAGTCCTGTTCATTTTTGCTGGCTATAGCTCACTTCTGCAACCTGGCTGGTAGCCAGAACACAGAGAATACCTACACGGTTTCTTTTGAAATGGGCACATGTGGGTTTCATATCTTCGGTGTTTTTAAGAGGCAAAAAATACATACTATGCTCAGCAAAACAGACTTTTCTTCTGGCTTGTCAACTTCTGTGGCATGGGGTAAAAGCTAACAGCATTTAGTGTAAAACAATAGGCAATAAAATGGTTTTTTATCACCTCAGAAATTACCCATATCCTCACACCTCTTTGCAGGAGTTCATAAATTTTCTTTGGCACCAGAAGCCCTTTAAAAACACTTCTTCCCAATACCAGGAAAAGAAACTTTGTTTCCTGAAAGTTGCATTTTGCATGGAGAATATATAGGCCTTACTCTACAACGAGACTGACTTTAAGCTTTTCAGACAGTGAATGAAATAACTCACATTGTCAGCTGAAAGAAAATATATTGTTCAGGTTAACTGTAAAAAGTATTTTTTTTTTTTAATTCAAGGAAAATTGGATTCTCATAAGAATTGCATTTACAGGGAATGTTTTAAACTGTAGTAGTAATATTATCCCAGGTAATATAAACCTTCTTTTTTTTAAATCCATTATGTTCGTGAGTGTTAATGATACGGTCGTGACATTTTCTATTGATAAGTTTCCCCTTCTCTTTAAACTCAGTAAGGAGAGAGATGCTGCCATTGGTCTTTATTGCCGAGCTGAGGTCCTAAGAAGCAGGGTATTTTTGATGGAGTTAGGAAAAGGATGGAATCAAGCTCAGCAGACTCTTCACTGTGCTGGAGATCACTCCTGTGCCAGGCCAGCACTGAAGGTGGGACATGCCTTCACATGGTTCAGATGCTATGCATGTGTAAAAGTTCAGGAACCAAGGGTTTTTTCTCTCAGAGAAATTGTAGTGAATGTCTTTACAGGCACCACCTCCAAGAGCAAAAACTCTGAGAAAAAAATGATCATAGAACTCTGTGGAAGGAGGCAGTGCGTTTTGTGCAGTGTCTTTAAATAGTGATCATCTTATCATCTTCAATTCTGCCTTTGTTCAGCACAAAATGAAAGGAAAGAAGAAATTAGGACAAATTATCTGAGACTTCTTAGTCTGCTGGCTTCTTGTGAGCTGTACTTTCTGGAAGGGTTGTAATGGGTGAGTGGAAAGGGCTCATCTTCTGTGCTAAACTGCCCAACCCTTCTCTCTCCTGCAAGCACCTGCACTCTTGATGTAAGAATAAAATTGGCATGGATTAGTTTCAGTTTAAATACTGAGGGTATTTTGTGGTGGGGTTTTTCTTGTTTGGGTTGGTTTTGGGTGGGTGGTTATTTTTTCTTTTTTTGCATCACTTCTAAAACTTTGAACACATTCAAATGTTTGAAGGCTTTGGAGACTCCAAATATGCTGTCTTTTCTTTTGCCTTGCACTCCAGAAGAGCTTTGTGGTTTCCCTAAGCAATACTTTGAAGAGGAATCACTGTCTATGAAAATTTTCTACAGAAGAGGAAAATTCTAAATTTCACGTGGAGGTAGAACATGAGGTTGGATTTGGGAAGTAACTACCAGTGTAACGCTTGTGTAGCACGTTCCCATCTCTGATGTGAGGCGAGCTGTGTGTGTGAGCAGAGAAGCTTTGTCCAGCAGGTGGAGCGATCTGCCCGTGTGTGCGGCGCTCCCACTGCTAACAGCTCATGTGGATTTACATTCTGCCTGGGTGGCGTTTTCTTATCACCCAACATCCTGTTCTGAAAATAGAAAACGTGAACAGACCATTCTTCTCTTCTCTCTTTGAAGTCTCAACTTTCAATATTGCATAGAGGAACGCCATGAAACTATGTGTGTGCTAAAACATGCAGTTTAAGATCTAGGAGAAGAGTGTTTAATTGTATTTTTGTTTCTTGCAAAACAAATTCCCTGTTCTCTGTGTGCAAGACGGGCATGGAAAGAGGAAGAGTCACAGTGCATATCCCTGAGAACATTTCTTTTTTATTAGGTCGATAGCATCTAGGACATTCTGCACAACTAATCTGTTCCTTGGTTTGTTTTATAAAACTGAAGGCACTATCAAAAGCTGTAGATTTATTATCTAGCTCTTCAGCCATGAAAAAACAAGGTTTGGAGAGCAGGGACAAAACCATGCTCCCTGATCCAGGATGCCTTGAAGATAGTGGATAGACCGATAAGTGATAAGCATAGTCAGTGAAAGTATCCTTCCTTTTTTCAATCCCATAAAAGAAAAATATGTTGTTTTCTGTCTTCCAGAGGCTTGAAATCTTATTGTGAATAAACTGAGCAGTTTTAAAAATAGGAGCTCTTGGAAGGTTTTGAGCACTTCTGGGCTTTCTCATGATTGTATTTTTCAAAAGATCCACTAGATCTTTGAAATATTTGTCCCAGAAGCAGAGCTTCTCCATGGTGAGTGCTGAAGCAAAGATTGACAGCTTATAACAGCTGTGGTTCTTGTTCTGCTGAGGAAGGTGAAGGCACTCCAGACAATGTGAGTGTGACATGAAAACCGTAACTATGGCACCAAAAGATTTATCCAAGATAATCTCATTGCTAAAATGTGATCAGGAGTAAAGGTGTGGCAAGAGAGTTTGGTGTGGCTTTCCAATCCACATGGAGCTTGTGTACATCCAGGCTCAAGTCCTTTCTATTTATTCTTCCATGTACTAATTAGATTGAGTTAGCTCTTATGTGCATAGTTACACAGCAGAGCAGTTGCCTATAAATATACCTTGTGGCCCCAAATAAACGGCATTTTGAGACGAAAAGTGGGGCAGCTGACAGCCTGACGTGACACTGGCGCTCAGTCTGGGTGGATCTGCTCCTTGAGCCTACAGTGTAGGGAAGTGCGATTTACGTGTCCGTCCGTTTGCCAAACACATTGCTGTGGCTCTGCCTTCTCCTGCAGTCAAGAGCAGTGGTTGACTTGGTAAGTACAGCAGCACCAGCAATAATCACTTAGATCAGGTGAGAAATTTACATATTTCATATTGGCAGGCCAGGATCATGGGCATGGTTCATGAAGTGGAGAAATGAGGAATGAAGCTACTGTTGATCCATAGTTCCCCTTCCCAGCACTTCTGGCATTCAAGGAGGTTGGCTGCCTTCCAGATCTCACCACTGGTTATGGTAAAGAAGGATATGGTTTCTTTTCTTGCTAATTACAATACTGATTTTTAAATCCTTATTTTAGGCTTGGATTTTCATGGGAGTTGTATTTGTAAAGGCTCTGCTCAGAATCAGCTGTAGTGGAAGGCGAAGTCCATGTTTCCTTAAACCATTGTTTGAAAAACCTAGATCTAATGTTCCTCCTCTAATAAAGTTTCTGGACACATGAGTTCATAGACTGGCTCTGACGAACTACAATGTATTGTAGAGACAGGCTGAGTACGTTCTGTAGAATTACTTAATCTTCCCTTTCTTTGAGCTATAATACGTGCGTATACCGAGCTTGTGCTCTGCAATCTGCTACCTTTTCCCTATTCCTCTCCTGCACCGTTTTTTGTATTTCTCTTTCCTGTCAAATGGCAAGGTCTTTACCTGAAGCCAAACAAATTTTACTTTTTTGCATGCTCATCAGGGCCTCTCTATCATTAACAGAGTTCACCCTCTCTCAAGTTTCTGTATGTCTGTAGGATTATGTAGACTGAGACCACCTAATGCATCATCTTCATCTTTTAGTGCAATTCCATTATTTCACCCTACGGATTTTGCATTTCATCCCACCTATTCATGTCGCTTGCATTCACTTTCCTTTCATCAGATCTATTGATGGGCTGTCTGGTTTTGGATTAAGACCTCAAAGATGTCATTTCAGGCCGTGTTGTGGTAAAAGCAAAACGTATTTGTGTTCTAAATCCCAAGGGACCAGTCAGACAAGCCCTTACATCTCACACATCAAGAATTAGTGTGTATGAATTCATGTGTAGTCTGGAGATGATTTTGAAGGCTTGGTGCTAATACCTTCCAAGCAACTGTCGTGCTTATCTAATGAGCATATCAGTCACTAAAGATGTTGCGGTTTATAAGTGTGCTCCTGCTGCTCATCTGAGGTTGATTCCCTGATGCATCTTTTGAATATTTCCTGTTCCTAGTATCACAAAATGGAAAACCCATGGATAACCAGCTTTGTTAAAGCTCCAGCACAGAGGGGAAGCTGCATTTGGATACAGCATTTGTGATATCTCATAAATAATCCAGGGTTACTGATGACAATATACCACAAACATTTTAATGACAGGCAGTTAAAGCTTGCAATGACAGTTCGTTCCTTCTTGAGTAACTTCCCAAATAAAATCATAATGCTGTTTTAATCAGTAGCATTTCAGCTAAACCTCTGTTACTGCTTCTGTTTTAAAAATAGCATTTTAACAAAAATTACAGCAGTAACAGATGATGCAGATTGTTTCTTTGACAACTTTGACCTTTCTCCAGGCAGCAGAAGGCATACAGAAGGAGCTATTAAATCCCAGTTAATAGGCCTGCTTCTGTTCCCAGGTGCAGCTCTGGTATATTTGAAGAGATCTTCATTTCACCTACACGGGAACAAGCAAACTGCACAAGGTGGCTGAGGCTGGAATATAAAAAATTTTTATTAATAATAGGGCCAAAACAACTGAGAATTTAGCTCAATTATCATTGTGTCCTACAGTATGTTTTCAGGGCCACTGTTTAGCAAGAAACATTTCTTAATTGAAAATTAATCATATTTGGGATTGAAGACACAGCAGCACTATGGAACAGATCACAGAGCTGACTATTCACTTAGCTTTTAGGAGCACAATCGTATTTTCAGTCTTCAAATGAAGCTATTGTACTTTTTTCTCAGACTAAATCACTGTATCAGTGGTAGAATGGGCTGCAGGTTAAATTGATTATTCTTATCCCCAAGGCATCTTGCAAGAACAATGCAAGTACCATGAGCCAGTATCTTTGATGGCTCAGAAATGTTTTGAAAAACATTAAAGGTAAGGTAACTATAGAAAAGCAATTTAATTGTTCAAACGCTTTTGGCTGTAACTTTTTACAGTAGAGACAAGCAGCCATCCCTTAGGAATTACTTAGGTTTTCACATAAATGCTGCAATTTAAAATCAAGTTTTTACAGGGATGCAAATTAGCTGCTATAGTAATTAAAATGTTGTAATAATTAAAATTAGGAAAACATGAGAGAGCATAGGTTCTGACAAGTTAGGTGTGAAATTATAGCAAGGCACTTTCTGACATGCAACTTTCTAAAGGCATTAAAGCTAACATCAAAAGGGTTTTTTCCAACCACATCGAGGCTAGGTGGCCGAGAAGAGTCAGGGAGAGAGACAGTGGGCAGCTGGGAGAAGTGGCAGGGAGACAGTCTCAGGGAAGGGACATCCCCAGGGTACATCTGTAAAGGGACCACTTGCTCCCAGAGGACACAGTGTATTGTGCTCTAAAATCATCTTAAGGACACTGTTGCTACTATTAGAAAAGAAGGGAAAGAATTGGTAACATGAATTTCAGCAAAGTGCAAGGGTCAGCTCTTGAAGACAAAACTGTAAGAATTACAATGAAGTAAACATGTTAGCAGTGTAGCTCTCAGTGCTACACAGGAGTCCTTCTGGTCTGTCTCCCAGCCATCACTGCTCTCTTGAACACAGCTTCACACCATGCCTGGGCTCCTTCCTCTGAACCCGTTTGCTTTACCTGCCCTGAAGGCAGTTTATGGTGCTGGAGAGCTGACCCCTTGCTCTTCCTTTCTTGGAGTTACGTTCCCCACTTCCTTTCCTTGTTGGAATTTCCCAGCCTTTGTGGTCTGTCCCTCTTGAAAATTTGCTCTCCAAGAAGCTATAGTGAGAAAAGAGGTTTTTACTAAATGCAGCTATGAAGATGCCGTTTTTCTTCTTTTTCTCTGTTCTTGGAGTAGAATCACAGATTTTCAAATGTAGTATGAAAGAGCATCCTCCCCTCTGCTTCTCTCTAGGCTCATCTTCCCAGTTTCTTCCTCTTCTTCCAAACTGCATTCCCATTGTGTTCTTCTATTACTATCTTCTTTCCAGTTTCCTATCTTTGTCTATCTCCAACATTTGCACAATGGTTACTGCACTTTATAAATATTATCTTTTGAGTTGCGCTATTTGCACTCAATTTGAATATCTTCTCAATTACTTGCAGATGCCATCTATAATACAGGAAAGTGTTAGCGTATGGTATTTTTTACTCCACAGCTGTCTTGACTCCTTGGCAGTGTTAGGGATGCTGCTGTGAGAGCTAGTATTCATCAAGGATTTCTTTGAAACTGAAATCACCGCCTCTGTGGGGTCTCCCCTGATTCAACCTGCAGCTAATTTGGAAGAATAGTTAAGATGACTCCCACGCTTTCAGAGGGCTGCAGTTGTCACCTAGACATAACAGATGAAAGAATCAAATTGACTTACTGGGAGGAACTGTAATATATTGAGGATGTGATTAATAGACAGTTGGGAAAATTCAGTATGGCATTTGCAAAACCTCAAAAATCAACTACTTCCTTGAAGGACTCAGCAAGCATAGGGATATGAGATGGTACAGGTGTGATTTTCGGCAAGATCTCTGTCCAAAAGCTCTTTAAGAAAACCAGTTGTTAGGATAGGAGAAAGAATGTTCTCCTGAAGGATAAAGCTGGTGAAAGAGGTAGGCGTTCGTTGTTTGGTAGTGTCCCCTTATTTTAAAAGAACAAGGAAGTCTCACAGGGGCTGTGCTCCAGCCTGGGATAAATGTTCTCTTGAAAAGGTATGGCTGAGGTAAGAGAGGTCGATGCCGATATGATGTTACCAGGAAGCAACAAAAACAACACTGAAGTGGCTTACTAATCATAACACAGCAAAGCATTAAAATTCAGCTCATGTGCAGTTGAGAAGGTCTGTCCTCAGCACTCAGAGCTGCAGTCCACAGATGCTCTGGGTCCTGATCTGTGTGGAGCTTGGTAGGAAAGCGCACAGATTGTCAGATGGGTGGGTATTTTTCTCTGCACGGGGAAGCAGTCTCCTACTGAAGAAATTTTTATGCAAAGCTAGATCAAGTCATGACTCAATTTTTCCAGATGGCAGAAAATGATGATGCGGGACAGAAGGGCTAAATCCCAGCTGAATCTCAAGAGCAGCTGAAGGAAAGACATTCACATTTGAGGTGCTGCCCTAGCTGCAAAGCAGGGAGTTCACGCAGCTGTACTTCTGATTGGTGGTTAATGGTAGGTGATTCAGGAGCATCAGAACGTGCCTGCTCTTGTTCTGATTTATCCGTTCTCTTTCAAGTTTGCATTCTATGTAAGCAAAAGGTGGCAAGGATAACAGTGAAGCCAAAGAAAGGTAATTTTTTGCAGACACACCAGGCCTCATTTTCCAGCTAGACTTACCAGAGAAAGAAAGAAACTGTCGAGTTGGCCTCTGGTTTTCTAGCAGTGAGCAGCAGCTGTTTTGGTAGCAGTAGCAGCAGCTCGTATAACAAATGTTTCATGATGAATGCAAACAAAAGCCAGCCCTGAAATTCCAGCTCCGCTATGTACGCATAAAATATAAAACCAGTTCAAAATAACGTAACTACTCAAGGGATTTTTTTCTCCTCCTCTAAATAAATTCCGTATGAGAATTAGTGTTTGGTCTGCTCAGTTCTCCAGGGTTCATCCAGAAAATTTTTATCATACAGGCTGAGGGCAAAAAGTGAGCACAAAAACAGACCAAGAAAAAATATTTTTAAAAGAAGTGCACATGCAAAGAGGTGTATGGTTTGGGTGAAGGTTTGAGAATGCCTAAGATGCTTACTGAATTGAAATTACTGCTGATGTTTGTGAGTTGGCTGAATTCACTTGCCTCCAAAATAGGTCTTGGAGGAATTCTTTATGCACCTCTGTGCAATTTGGTTTCTGAAGATGACTTGTGGTTTTAAAGGCATCTACATGTTAGAAGAGTGTTATGCCCTCTAGCACAAATTTCTTTCCAGATAGCTAGTGGGAGGATTTCTAGGGAATGCAAGTTGCTGGTCAGTGCATACTCAGGGGAAACGAGGATATTGAAGAGAGAGAAAAATATAATAATTGAAGACTCAGGAGAAATACAAAAGCTATCCAGGGGGCAGTGTCTTATATTGTTATCTTCCTCCAATTGCTTAAGTTAAAACAGCAAGTAAATACCAGCATTTACCCATCCCTCCCTGCTCTGCTGTTTGCTGAAAGTCTGGAGCAGCATCTGTGGTCTGCCCACGCAAGCACTCCTGCTCTGTTCTCAGGCCCTGAAATACTCTGTTCACAATCAGTTTGTTTTCCTCATGGCTATTTTTTCTGATCTGGCTTCCCTGTAATATGGGATTATTCAGCTCTATGCATCCAGCGTAAGAAAAACCCTAATTTCTTGTGTTCTGACAGATTAATGATAAAATAATACAGCCTATTGTTGTGCCTTTTGCAATATGATTCTATCTAACACCTTTTGTGTAATGAGAATTTTGAATGAGGTGTGTCTTCTTCCATTTTTGTTCCCTTCAACTGAATTTTGCAGGGCCTGTGAAGTTGTGTTGCTGTGTGATGTATTGCTGTTCTTGGGGTACACGTGTACCTGTAAGTCATTATGGGCATCACATCTTTGGCATTGCAGAGCATGCAAATGTAGGGCTTAGAACAAAAACTGTGTGCTTGTCTTGTCTCTGCTTCTCCTGCTTCTTGACGGCTTCAATTCATTTCCAAGCCATCAGCTACATGGTTTGATTTCTTGTTTTTTGTGCAGTGGAAGGGGGAAAAAGGAGATTGATAAAGAATACTGTTGGATCTAGCAAAGAAAAGAGGACAGAAGGGCTGGGCTCTTTCAGGTTTTGCATCTTTCTCACTGGAAAGAAGTGCAGTACAAGTTACTGGGAGAGCCCAGTGGCTGGTTGTGTTGGGCCTGTGTGGAGGGAAGACAGGGACAGGGAGCACACAGATGTTGCTGCAGCAGAATATTTGATGCATGCAGGGAGCCACGGGTGTGCACAGTTGGCCAGAGCCCCCAGTGCTTTGCAGAGCTGTGCTCCTGTGGCTTTCAGGATGTTAGCAAGTTTGGAGCTTTACTGCTTGGACACGAACATGCTTTTTCTGTTACATAAAATGAGAGTGTGGAATTAATGGGTGACTGATACATAATATACATCTTCCAAAAGCTAGTGGAAATTGGAAATGACAGAAGTGACAGCATAGCCAAAGCAAATTTATTTAAAACATTGAATGAAAATACTCACAGAAAACTCTGTTTTAGCCTAAAAATGACTAAATATTTTCTGGGCGTTGAAGTCTTATTTTTGTTTTTAAGTTTTCTTACACTCTCTACTGCTCCATAAGTGCTCTGCCTATTTCACAGTAGCCTGACTGGTCCTTGAAGGGTCTTCAGACAAACCTGGCTTACTTCACTGGATATTGATTTAATGGCAGTGCTTAAATTATGTACTGGGGAGCTGAACTCCCTGCATGATCAGTGAAGAGAGTTAAATGGCTGTTCATCTCTCTGGGGGTTGTTTGGTGCCCTGAGTGGCTGTCTGGAGTTCATCAGCAGGAGTATTCCTCACTCGTGCTATATATGGTACAGAGTAGGGTAGAGAGGGATGCTGGCTAGGAGTTGACATGCTGTAGTGTTTGTAGGAGCAAGGATGAAGTATGGATATAAAAACAAAGTTTATGTCATCTTTCTTAATGCTTTCCTTGCCTAGACAATAGACAGATCTGTGCATCATTGAGTCCTATTTGAGTTAAGTTTTGGTGGAGTTGTTTGGGGTTTTTTTGTGGGCTTCACTTGGGGCTTTTTAGCACCCCGCTGTATTTTCCTGCAGTGATTCCAGGAACGAAGTCTATAGCCTTAGTTCCCTGTGGGGCACAGAAACACAGCAGAAGCCCAGGACTTCCTTACCAAGAGCAAAGGAGGTGAATGAAGAGGAAGATCTATTCTAGTAAACTCTCAAGAAACCCTTGCATGGTGACCAAAGCAACTGCTAGAGGGTGACTGAACTGCAGAAGACAGGGAGCCTGGGGAAGGATTTTGGACAGTAAAACTATGAAGGGATCTTGAAGCATGGCAGGACCAGCTGGGTAAGGGATGTTGGTTGAACAAACCTGCTCAGGTATTTGGCAGTGAGGTAATTTCACCAGTTGCTTCCTCCGTATTCTCTCCAAGATTTTTGGATCAGCACATGTGAGATATGTCTCTGGTCTTTCTCTATCCACAGCTTATGTTTCAGTGTTTGAGAAGTCCTCAGTCTGTTTTTCTGCACTGAAACCTGCTTCGTAGAGACTAGTTTGTCCAGTTTCACCACAGAAGTATCACATGCTTTCCACATCTTCCGTAGGGTTATTGTTTCAGCATTTGTGGGTATTTCAGGTGTGGGGTTTCTTCCACTCTAGATTCTTATCCTGTCTATTCCCATTCTTAATTTAATTCAGTAAGTGGTAAACTCAGTGGTAAATTTTGAGTGTCTGTGATGGTAATTAAAAGCTATTAGAGTCAGGACATCAGCTGAGAATCCTGGATACCAAACAGCATTTTGAAGAGTTCATGTTCTTTCCCGAATTTGGGTACTTAGTCTAGATCATGACTTTGTGTGCCAAACCAATTCATTGTGTATTCTTCATAAGCACAGTGAAACAGATTTCTTGTGTTAATATTTTGTTTGTTTGTTTTGTTTGCAAATGGCAAATTGTTCTTTCCAGTTCTTTCCAGAGTAGTGAAAAAGCGTGAGATGAGTGCTCTTAGTCCAAGCCCTTGAAAGAAATACATTATTGTGGTGGGCATACATGTACACGCATCCTGGTACACACATATATTCATCCAGATATACCAAGAACAGCTCCTGGAAGCTCCTCCTTGTAGTCAGCTATTCTTAGCTCTTATTAGTCGAGAATAACAAGAACAAGAAGAAATTGCATCTTGTACAACTTTGCCTGTTTGGTGCAGACATGCCAATGCAAGTGGTTGATAGCAAGAAAACTCAGTCTCTTGTCTTACACTTTACCAAAAGCTTGCCAAAAATGTCAGCCCCGTTCATCTTGAACTTTTGTTAACAGAAGAGCGGTGAAACTGCAAAGCATATCTGTCTGTATGTTAAATTTCAGAATTTACTTGGCACTGCCTTCTGCTGCTGGTAGAATATGGTATTGGGTCCCTGGCAGGCCCCAGTGCTTTGTGCATTTGCAGAACACCTTATTTAGCCTATTTTAAGGGCAGACTTACCACTTAGCCAAAGGTTCTGCTTTGAATCATTGAAAATTACTTTCTTTGGTGCATGTTTTTGCAAGCTACTTGTAGAAATCGATGGTTTGAGTTCCTGCATAATTCATCTGATCAGTTCACAGACTGCTTCAGTTACCCTTTCAGACCACATCTTGGTGTGTATCCCACTAGTTCAAAAGTAATAAGAAGTTAAGCGCATAGCCTCTTTGTATCTCATGTGCAAAAAGGGAAAAACTCCTAGTCCCACACATCTTTTCATACTGTGTACACACGTGTGAGTAATTTAGAGAAGAAATGGCACATGATACGTTAGTATATTTTATTAGCAATTGGCAATGCCAGACCAATATTTTGATTTTGAAATAGTGGCAGAACTTGCCCAGATTGCTGCTAAAGTCAAAGGACGAATCTAGCACTGCGTCCCTGTTTCTGAGTCTCAGCAGGAAAAGACAAAAAGCAAAAGATACAACAGAAGTATTTTGATAAACAGATGTCACCCACTTTAAAGTGTTGAATCTCAGTTTAATTTTTCCCATGCTACATAAATAGTCCCTTCACTTCCTTTAGCCTTGCAGTTTTTCATTTCCCACTGTTACTGAAACAAAATGAAAAAAAACCTAGTTACATTTATGAGGACTCTGTATTTGCTCAGTTTAAGGGTTTTCGTTTCTTCAGTAAATGTTCTTAATAAAATTAAATGCTCTGGGAATGTGCCAAAAATGCTGTCAGCCATTACAGCAAGCCGATGGATGAAGTTCCAGCTGAACGTGATGTGCCCAGGTTACTTTGTTTATTTAGAATCTGATGCCCGCAGTCACTGGACATACTAGAGTAGCCTGTGAGGAATGTGGTTTTAAAGAGCTCAGAGCCACAATTTCATACTCCTAGCACCCATGGGTTTACTGGAGAACTTGGCCCCATCCAGACATTGAATTGGGTTCTGGGACCCGCATACTCAGCACTAAGACTGGGTGTGAAGGCAGTCTAGCTGAGGCATCTGTCACCCCTCTGATCGCCAGGGCTGGTTCCGCTGTTTTGACTGGTTAGGCCGGGTGTCCCCTTCCTCCCTCAATAGCTCCATGTGTGTCCGTCCCTTCCAAAGCTGCACACTCAGTTGCAGAGGACAACCTCCCCAATAGATTTTTTTGGCTGGAAAGTGGCCCAGTGGAGAAGTACCTGAGCGTGCTGGTCGACAGCCGGCCTAACATGAGCCAGTGTGTGCCCAGGTGGGCAGGAGGGCCAGTGGCATCCTGGCCTGGATCAGGCATAGCATGATCAGCAGGACCAGGGCAGGGATTGTCCCCCTGTACCTGGCACTGGTGAGGCCGCACCTCAAGTGCTGTGTCCAGTTCTGGGCCCCTCACTGCAAGAAGGACATGGAGGTGCTGGAGGGTGTCCAGAGAAGGGCAGCAGAGCTGGTGAAAGGTTTAGAGAGGGTAAGTCATATGAGGAGCAGCTGAGGGAGCTGGGCTTGTTTAACCTGGAGTAAAGAAGGCTCAGGGGAGACCTTAACCACTCTCTACAACTGCCTGGAAGGAGGTTGTAGCCAGGTCAGTCTCCTCTCCCAGGGAACCAGCGACAGGACAAGAGGAAATGGCCTTAAGTTGCACCAGGTTGGACATCAGGAAAATTTTCTTCGCTGAAAGGGCGTTTGAGCATTGGAAGAAATGTCCCAGGGAAGTGGTGGAGTCACCATTCCTGGAAGTGTTCAAGGAAAGACTGAATGTGGCACTTAGCGCTATGATTTACTTGACATGGTGTGTTCTGTCAAAGGTTGAACTCGGTGAACTTGGAGGTCTTTTCCAACCTTTATGATTCTAAGACAGAACCTGACTGTGTGCCTTGGTCACCCACTGAGCACTGAGCCTGGGTGACATGTGCCTCAGAGCCCTGAGTTACATTGTTATGTTTAAGTGCATACACATATCCAACACGGTCGATGTCCCTTCTACGTAAGTGTACACTGAGTCTCCCAGAGGTGAATTTTTTGGTTTTTTGGACAGGCCTTTCTAAAGTTGGCTTGATTATTTTTTCATTGTTTTTCTTACTATGGAAACCCTGAGTGTACTGTTCTCTCAGATAACTTTTTCATCATGTTTTCCAAAGAACTTAATTAAAATACTCTGCATTAAAAAAAAAATTCTTTTAGTAAACTTAGCAAATTGAATAGAATTTTTTAGATTCAGGCTCAGATTTGTTGTTTAGAGGAATAGGTGTTGAAATTGGGCACTGAAATGTTGACTTGGTTCATAAGGGTATTTTCTGTGTTGTGTTATATTATCAGATAAGTTAAATTTACTTACAGAACTCATCTGTAATTCACAGCATCAATGCCTTCTCTTCTTGTCACTCTGCCCTTTGGTCAGTAGGCTGGGGATGGGCAAGAGGTTGGGAGGGGACACAGCTAGGACAACTGACCCAGACTGATCAAAGAGATAGTTCATACCATATAACTACATGTTAAATAATCAATAAAAGTAGGGGTGGAGGAAGGAGTGGGATCTTTGGCTTCTAGGATGGCCATTGTTTATGCACTGACTGGGGAATGTGGTAAGGGATGTCACTTGCATCACTCCCTCCCTCCCTGCCTCCTCCTGATTAAACCGTTCTTATCTCTGCCCACGAGTTTTCTTGCTTTTGTTCTTCCTGGTCTCTCCCTTCTCCCATTGTGGGGGCAGGGGGAGAGAGCAAATGGCCGCATGGGTGCTTGACTGCTGACTAGGGCCAACCTGCCTCAACAGGTTTCTCTCTTTACCTTGATATAACTTTTAGCATTGCAGGTTTTGTGAGTAATGTTGAGTGCGTTTATTCCACCACTCCTGAAGATTGCAATGTAGAAAATTGCAATGTTCTTCAGCGAAAGCCTGGGTTGTTGCACATTTAGTGTTCCTTTTAGTAACCTCGTTCCCTCCCAAAATTGATTTATCTTATAGAGCTTTTCCTAATTGCTCTCACATCCTTCCTGGTTTCTGTCTATTTTATTCTTATTCAGAGGTGTTAACATTTACAAGTGCCCATAAATACTGAAATGGAAAAAGACAGCTGGTCATTTTATCTCCTGTTTTGTTAATCGCAAGGGAAAGGTTTGTGCAGTATAACTTTGAAGCACGGTAGTCATTATGTGAGGTCTAGTATTGTCATTAAACTAATGTGCAGACTGTCCTGGAAACTTTGATACTAGCCAGTCTCTCTAACACTGGCATGAAACTACTGGTTGAAATACTGCAGACATAAGACAATTTGCAGGATTAAGTGCAGGAGCAATGGCTTTTCATACCCCGTATGTCTCTCATTCCGATTCATGTGCGCTTTCAGAGTACTCAGCTAAGTCCTTTAACAAGCAATAAAATTAAGGCTACTTCCTGTAAACAAGGTGATAGATGGCAGAACAATGTGCCCATGTATCTCTTCCCTGTCTGCACATTAATGTTAAATGGGAGTTGAATTTAAAAAGATCATTGAGCAAGCTCTGTTTCCTCAATGGGTTGTTTCCGGTGCTGACGCACAGGCAAGGAGGGTAAAAGGTGTGCTGGAGCTGGTGGTGTCAGTCACTGAAGACAGGTGAGTGTTACTGCAGAAGCAGCTGTCTTTGCTGCTGGCTGGTACAGATGCATGGGGTGCATAGGAAAGCCTTCATCTTCAAAGATCTTAGTCTCATAAGTATGCCAGAAATGCTATTTCCACACTCCTTCTGGAAGAAAATATATTGCCTGGATAGAGCAAGTACATGCATGTGTAAATCTTGATAGTGTTTGAACAGCTTCTAAGCACCTAAAAATGTCCTGTATTCATTTATATTAACCCAAACAGATTAAAATCATACTTATCCTTGAGTTGGGGCCTGCTCCCAAAAGCTCTCATGCATATAAAGCATTGCCAGGGGAAGTCTCCTGCCACAGGTCACTGAGACACTACATCCTGTGATACAGCCTCTGAGGTAGCACTTTGGTGCTCAGGATCAATCAGGTCACACCAGACCTAGGGATTTTCTTCTGCTTTTCCCAAGCCCCCATTCCTCGTCTGTGGCTGCGCTGCTAAAGAAGTGCTGAGGTTGGCATGAAGAGCCAGTGTATCTCTGCAACTTCTGCAACAGCATCTGCCTCCAAGATTTCCAGGAGAGACACAAACTCTCAAATTGCAGCAAATCCCAGGTGCCCCAGGTTCCTCGTTGCAGACACGGCTGCAGGCTCTGTAACAGAGGCAGTGAAAAGCCGAGGCATGAATTCACCTTGACTTCAGTTTGATGCCTTTGTGGAAATCCAGCAGGAGCTTTGATCACTGTGAAGTCCTGAGATACCTGAAAGTTTGGCTTATCTATCTGTCAGACTCTTGGAGGTCTGCTGGATGCGTAGGAATTACTGTCATTCTGTGAGTGAGGACACTCGCCCTTCACTTGAGCTTATTCGTGCCGGCATGGAGGGCAGAGTGGGTTGTCTGGAGCTTCCTGGAAGGAGGAAAGATGCTTTCTTGTTTCTGGTTTGTAGTGACCTCAGGGGACGTGAAGACCCTGGCAGCCTTAGGGCTTAGCCCTGTTGGGACATTATACTTTGCCTTCTAGCCTGAACAGTAGAAAATCAAGATGTTCCCTCTCCAGGAAAAGCACAGGGTGAGAATTGCATTAGCCACACTATGAGATTACTCTCTTCTCCCAGGGCTTCTAGTTAATATAATTCCCCTTCTTTTTATTTTTTTCTCTTGCTGTAACAAGTCTGCCTGTGTTAAACAACAGACCCTTTTCCTCGGTTTTGGCCAGAGGAGGAAGCCTTTGTCCCGATCTCCTGGCAGCTGGCCAAGGCAGTCGGGCTGTGGGCCAGGAGGGGGTGAACTTGAAAGGAACAGTGTGTTGTTTCTGCTCTGGTAGCATTCTTCCTTCTTCAGCAGTGTCTCGGCCCCTGGCTGCCTTCAGTCACTCATTATACACAAAAGAACCTAAGGGCAAAAGAGACAATTTTCTCTTGACCGCCTGTAACTTGAAATAATAAGAAAAAAAACCGTTTTGGGGTTTTCAGTTGTCTGTGTGCAGACATGGCTGGGAGAAAATCTTAGAATTGGCAACTTTCTCACAAGGGAGAAAAGAACCAATAGCACCTTTTCCTCCCCCATTTTAATAGCAGCTTTCATACAGTACCATGCATCTTCCCAGTACTGTATCTCCTATCAGTTGTGATTTTACCTTGGCAGTGCATAGATTTTATTGCTGGACATTATTTGCATCCTAGTTAGTATTTTCGCTTTCATTTTTCATTTCAGTAGTTATATAAAGAAATAAGCAGTGATGTGTATGCTGTTGGAAGACTTAGGCTTGACTCTAAGAGGCTAAGAGGCTGCACTTAGAATTAACAATTTTTAAGGCTATGGTCTCAACTTTTTTTTTTTTTAATGTAGGATTATTTCCCATTCCTGCAAGGCCTGATACTACAGGGTGGTGACCACTAGGATGGAACACTAAAGAAGTGGAAAAGGTAGCAAATTGGGTGTTCAGACATCTTCCAATAATGACATTCACACTGAGGTATCTGAAAAGCAGTGACAAAAAGGCTTTTGCATGTGGTGCTTCTGACTTGGAAGCTGACACAAGCAAGACGTTCAAAACTTGCATCTGTGAAAGAATTAAATGGATCATTGGATCACTGAGCTTGGCTTCCTGTGTGCTGCAGGCCACACAGTCTCTCTTCTGCATAGAGACCAGTATCTGGAGTTCATTAAGTTATCCAGCATTGATGCAAAATTTTCAAGTGATATCAAATCAACTGTGTTTGTTTTGTATTAACGATCGATTACCTTCACCACTTTAAAAAAGCAGTGCCATGCTTCCAGTCCCCATTTGTCTGGTTCCTGCTTCCAACCCTCCAGTACCCGTAGTTTTCTCACCATGAAAATATGCAGATACTGTAAACAAGTCACCTCTCAGTCATCTTTTTTTGGTAAGCTGACCAGAACGAATTTTTCATCTTTCTCCAAAGTGTCCCTTTCAACCCCAGTGTTCATTCTGAGGCTGTTTTCATACTCTGTCTGATTTAGGATGTGGTTTCAAAACTGGATGCTATATGCCAGTGTTTCACTTACCAATACTATATATGGAAATAAAGATACCTCCACCTCTCTCCATCCCTCTTGGACATCTTAGCTTGCACAGCACGCCTCTTCATCATTTCCTTTTTGCGGACAAAAATCACAGATAGCAGCCTACCATGACTCGAAGCACAAAGGCAAGATGCCTGCTCTAGATTCTCTAGTCCTGGGCTATATCTCTGCAGATTTTCTGCATTACATAGCTGTGGTGAGGCTTTTCTGCTCGTAAGCACTGCTGAAATTTGTCTCAGTCACTGCAGCTCTCTCTTGTCTCTGCAATAAAGTAATCATGTTAGTATCTGCATAACCTACTATGCAGCACTGTTCACAAGCGATTTGTAAGACCCTATTTTTAAATTGTGGTTTTGTCAGATCCAGATTTGACTGGATTCATTCAATAACCCTTGCAAAGCTATAAAAGATACATTAGAAATTGGGTACGAGCTGCAGCCATAGCAGTTCTTCCGGCAACTCAAACTAGACAATCCTGGCATTTCCTCTGCAGATGACTTTGGTTTTGGCACCTTCAACTCTGTCTAGTTCAATTTAAAAGTTGCTTAATGGCTATAAAAGTACCTGACCACATTCTCATAAGAATCTGCCTGTTCATTCTACCAGTGTGGGTTATTTTTCAACTTTTCTTTTTCTTCTGCATTAACCTACCTGAACTGGGAATGCAATATTAAAATGCACCAGAGAAGGGAGTCTCTTAGAAGATCCTTCTGAAATTTGTTATCTGATCTTATGTGAGATGCAGCACATTTCCAGGGTGAGGGCAGCATCAGAGGCAATGTGTGGTACAGGTGGGTTGACTGAGGTGTCCCATGCAGCTGGAAATCCGTGTTGTTGGATCCACAGCTCTGAACTGGTAGGAGCAAAGGCATAACACTGTGATGTTTCCAGGAGGAGAGTTAGAGATCGATGATAAATACTTACTGGTTGGAGAAGAGACTTCAGAGAGTGGTAGCTGGGGAAAGTTATATATTTGCATTGCTGAGTTTGTTGTATGGCAAGTGTTTCATAATAGTGATATAATGCCTTTAACAGCTCAAGCAGTATGTAAGAGCGTTGTTGAATGCGTATTGCTGTTGCATTGTCAGTTGACAGCCAGACCAGTTGCAGTGATGACTTCTGCAATATTTTCCAAATATATGTTACTTGCATAGTGTAGGAAGATGTTTGTTATTTGTGGCCTTATCACACCAAGGTACTTCTTACATTTATCACTTATCACTACCTTTTTTTTCTTTTTTCTTCATTTTTTCTTCCTTGCTGTGATTTTATGCCATGCCTCCTTGTGTGTTGACATCCTGGAACATTAGTAGTTGTTTGACTACGTGTCTTTCAGATTATCTCTTTGAGCCCTTCCTGGCTAACCTCTGTTTAGGCATCCCTCAATTTTTCTCTGCCAGCTTATCGTTGTCAGAGCTTCCTGCATTTTGTCTATGTTAATATAAATAATGAAATGATATAAGGTTAACAGGGAGACTGTTCTTTCCTCTGGTTTCTTTATTCACTGTAGTGGTAAGAAAGAAGAAGGAACATTGCTGTCTCACCTAGTTCCACCTCTGTCACTGACAGCCATCATTTTACAGTGTCTGTGCTAATTACAGTCTGGTGTATTTGCTCCCAAGATCCCTGTTTGATAAATAATAGGATGTTCCATTTCCTAGGATTGCAGATACCTGAAGTTCTGGGAGATTCCATGACCTCTGGAGCACTGCTCTTATGGAGGGATCCATACCTGACCTTTAGGAGATAGGAGATGGCTGTGTGCCCCTGTGTGAGAGTTCTCCTAATCCCCTGGAGATGGGAGTTGTTCCATGGCAGCAAAGCAGCACAGTAATACAGGACAGAAGTGCTAAAACAAAGCAAGCTTTGCTGTGAGCCTGGCACAACTCCCCAGTATGCACATGACAGTCTAATCTTTATCTATGTGTCGTTAAAACTTACACCATATTTTGTTGGTGTGAATAACTGAGAGGAGAATAAACTAGCAGTGAAGAGGTTAATAACTGGGATTCATAGTATTTCAGATAAAGTTGGTAGATGCTGTGGGACAAATTGCTACTTAACTTTTCCATCAATTTTGATTTTTAATATATTTCTGCCTGGTGGGCGTCTCTGTTAGGTTTTCTCCAACATCCCTGCTTTCCATTAACAAAAATGAGCCCAAGCAAGGTGCTCCATTACAGAGTGTGGCTGCAGCACACCATCCCTCCTCCAGCTTGGATCCAGGGACCTCTGGACCAAGACTCCTGAGCAGCAGTAGCCCTGTGGCCATTGGAAAGACATGCGAGCCCAGCACATCAGTGTCTCATCAGTTCTCCCCAAATTGTCCTTTCCCAGGTATCCTTCAAGAGCCAGGATAAAAATTTTGAGTTGGAAAAGTAAATCAGTTGTGCTGGAAAATTCATTGCTAAGCTGCAGTTCAATATTCTGAGGGAGATCATTTCTAGCGTAGCCATGAGAGCCCTGGTTGGCACCGCAGGAATGAGAGGCAGATCAAGCAGAGACCCTCGCCCCTTTGTACGTCACATCTAACCACAGTGGCATACATTTATTTCCATTTAAAGCGCTGGAGAAGTAGGTATGTGCTGTAGCTCAGCTGCACGCGATTGAAACGCGGGCCCTCCCTGTGTGGTTGCAGGAAATGAGTGTGCTGTGTCTGTGACAGCCGTCGTGCTCACACAGCCGTGAGAGCAGCGCAGCTCGGCGTGGCGTTCTCGCACCGCGGCGTTAGCCCGGCAAGCCTGCGGTTCTGCTGGCCTGCAGCCACCCTGAGCTGCCCCCAGCCTGGCTCACCTCTTCCACATGGGCCCCCCAGGGGCGCTGGGCTCCTTGTGGCTTCATCCAGGAGCAGCCTCTGCATGGCACCCCCCAAAACAGGAGGACACGGGAGAGCACATCGTTCTGAAATGCTCTTCTGAGGTGGAGAATGCCTTTAGGATCATTTTGTCTAAATATGGCAATTCAAGGTTTTTGGAGCCACAAGTTATAAAACTCACTTTTCCCTATGGTTTGGATTGCTGCAGTGAGTAATGTCCTTTTCTTAGTTTAAAAAAAAAAAAAAAAGTGAGAGTGTGGAAAGTAACAGTAAACGCTCATCAACTGGTAACCCAAAAGAATTTAATTTTCTTCATTCCTATCTGCATACCAGTTTAGTCTTAATTCAAGGTATGAGCAGGCTGCACTGGGAGGTTGCATTACTGTATAGTACATTCTTCTAGCAATTTAAAAGAATGCCAAAGCAAACACATTAAAAAAAAAATAACCCTAAGAAGTAAATGGTGTAGTTTGTTGCCCTCCATGTAGTTAGCTGTCTCAAAGGTCATAAAATGGGGGTCCTTTGGTGGGCCAGCTGGGTTTATGTAGCATATGCAGATTGGTATTTTGGCTTTAAGCCAGATCTAATTTTCCATTTTGCTTCTATGATGAGAAGAGGTGGTTGAGGTGACTTCAAGGGGCAGTTTTGTGATTTCATCCGTATTTGTATTAGAGAGCCTTTTAAGAGTATTTAAGATTAAAATACAGTCTAAATGAAGTTCGAGTACAAAAAAAAGCAGAGTTCACTTGTTATATCAAAAAGCTGAGCCTGCAGCCAGGCACAAGCCCAGCTCACGCCATCCAACAACCCACACCTCGCAGCTCTTCATGCTCTGCAGTTCCGATGATTGTGCTGCAAGGCAAACAAACGGGAGCCAGAAAATTTACACTGCCCCTGCAGCCTTCCAGCATATGGGTGTTTCTGTCTGTTTGTATGTGTACTTCTGTAGACATAGGTGTGTGCATAGAGCAGAGAACTGCACACATCCAGAATCCCCTGTGCCACTGCAGCAGCAAATTCAGAGGAGGAGTGTATTGTGCTGCGAGGGAACACCTCCAGGACATTGCCTTTGGCTGCTCCTGCCCCCACAGACTGCCCCCCAAAGAAAACAGTCTCATGCTTTTCACCTTGTCATCGTTGGCAGCGCTCCTGGGCTAAGCACAAGTGCCTCTCTCTGATGGGAGAAGTAGCCACCAAAGGGAGCTGGAGCTGTGAAAGTGGCTTTCCCCACTTAGAGTCCTGGAGGGACCGTATAAGTAAAGAGCTTTTTCCAGTGAGCTAAATGGAGTTTTCTGTAACAGAAATAACTTACGTAAAATAAAAACAAAGTTGGCAAGCAGTATAAAGGCTTAAGTTAATAAATGCAATATTTAGTAGTGTATATTTGCTGCTGAATTTGTAAAGAAAACCAGACTGCAAAGCTGGCAGGAGCTATCAGCTAAGCACAAGAAAGATGAATGTCTTGAAGTGCTCAATAATAATAGGAAGGTTTTCTTCTCACCCGGGGGCCGACTGAGTACAGTGGCCTTCCTGGAGTGTAGTCATCTCATAGCTATCAATGGCAATTTGAAGGCAACTTGAACAACTTGACTGAAAATTTAACAAGATGAGACATTTATTAGTCTATTCTGGTCTATGGGTAAAGGTGCTGCAGAAGAGAATAAGCTCTTGGGGAACCCAGATATTTTCACCAAAAATACTTCACACTATTCGCTAACTACAGGTCCTGCTTTGTATGCTAATGTCTGTTTTAAATTCAGGCATTTCCTGACCCTTCCTCTACATTTTTTCTTAGCTAAATAGCAGGTTAAAAATTGCATCTTTCTTTCTGGTTTTGTATATTTTAGTAATTTCACTACTATCTAAATAAACAGAGCAAACTGATAAACAGTCAGTAAATATAGAGCATGTTTCACCATACATCACTGTAACTATAGAACAGAGAACTCTGTAATCAATTGTTTGATTACTTAGATATATGAGTAGAGACAGACATTTCAGTGTAAAGAACTACTAACTTTGGTGTAAAAGTTCCATTTAATTACACAGTAGTATGTTTTAATAGTTACCAACTAGTAAAATCCATTCTTCCTTTAGAGAAAGAATTAAAAGTATAGATGCAAAATAGAATTAATGCTTTAAATACTTTTTTTGTGATTTAGAACAGTGTTGCATTGGGTAAGCAAGTCAACATATCTTCTCTTTGTGTAATTCTTCCTACATTTCAAATTACTCTGCTGGAGTTGTTAAGCACAACTGACTGTTTCAGACTTAGTTATTTCAGATATAACTTTTTTCTTCTGCACCAGATGGGTGTGACACAATGAAGTCCAGTGAATAAGAGAATGTTCAGCCCAGAGCATTTGTCTCATGTAGTATTATTAAAATGTTCCTTGTTGTTTTCCTTTACTCTGAAGGAGGAAAATGTGTGTCCACAGACGGAAAATCAAATTTGTTTACGAGCGTCAATACCTTCACCTCTATGAATATTAATCTTTTAAAATTCAAAGAAAGCAGTTCATGTTGACTGCTATTCTCTGCCCATCTGTTGTACTTTTCAAGATTGAAAATCTTGCACCAGCTTTTTGTCTGAAGATCATTGCTGTTCTGCTTGCTAGATGGACTTACTCATATTTTATTACCTCTTGGGATAAAAGGGTTTTTCTTTGTTTAAAATTCCTCTCTTCCCTAGAAAGCTATTCTTGATTATTTCTCTTGGATAAACATATTGCTTGTGGGATCCCAAGAACAACTTACTTTTCCTGCTAGGAACCATCTCTGTATCCCTTAGCTTTATGTGTAAGCAATTACGAAAACATGTTTCTCTCTAGAGATGTTAAGCATATGTTAAGCTTTGCTGGCGGGTGCTTCGGAAGACCTGCATTTGTTCTGCTCATGTGAACAAAACTCTGCCCATGGTAAAATCACGTTTTGATTCGAAGACTCCCTCTGGAATTGAGGGTGGTTGCTGCCTCTGGAACCCAGTTGGAAACATGAAATGTTCTTTGTTGTCTGCTTCCTCCATGTAAGCTTTTTCTTTGCCGTCCTTCATGGCCTGACCCTTTTGAATACTTCTGACTTGAAGAATTGCTGTTACAATAAGATATAGGTTCCCATGTTATATACTCAGGATGAAAATACTTAGGATGCTCAGGCAGCCTGTTGCCATCTAGAAAAGAGCAGAATGATTGCCTTCAGAGTTTGCTTTACACCTCATTCAAATACATTCATCTCCAATGGTAGACACATCTATTGAGAGAGAAGGCAAAGAGAAAATTCAGTATTTTTGTTAGTAACTCTAATTCTTTATCAACAATAAAAGGTTTGTGTTTCAGTTTACCAAAGCAAAAGTTGTCAGGTGAACAAAAAAGTAGTGAAATCTTCCAGGGCATGACAGGAAGATGAGTCTAGTTCCATTAACAGGTACAACAGGACAAGAAAGTTAACAGGCACAGTTGATCCTGAGGTGTCACGTGGTGTTGCCAACAATCCTTCAGTGCTACCGAAGGATTCAGGTTGACAAATAGCTGTTAATATTTGAACTATAATAAAGCACAACTGAGACAGGTCACCGTATGCCCCATAGGAAATAATTGGTTAGCTAAGCTGGGTGCTGTGTCTGACGTCAAATTTCCGAAGCTAGGCAAGACTGTGGGTTTCTCTACGTGTAACTTATGCTCATAATTCATATGATGTGGTTTGTATTTTCACATAACCATTGACAATTAAGATCTTCAGTGACTGCAGACAAGCCAAATGACCTGTATGAACTAGCCATATTTAAACATGCAAGACTGAATTCAAACATCTGTATTTTTTCATATCCTCTTAAAAGTAAATCCATTATTAAAGAGACAGCTTGAACTCATTTGTATCAGTAATGTAGTAGGGCCGTGCCTTAATGTTTTAATTTAAAAGTTTACGTGTGGTCTCGCTGATCAGCACCCACCATGTTGTTTGTTGTTCTTTCTTTACAGAACATAGGAAACTTGGCAATCTGACTGTGACAGTGAAAAAGACCGTCCCCTCTCCAGAAGCAATACAGATCCTCTACCAACGCATGAGATATGAATATGAGTTTTATTACTATGTCAAGGAACAATTCCACCTGCTAAAGCGCAAGTTTGGACTGAAGTCTCATATCAGGAAACCACGTCCCAGACCTGAGTTCTTCATCCCTTCTCCCCTGGAAACTGAGGAACCAATAGATGATGAGGAAGAAGATGATGAAAAGTGGCTAGAGGATATCTATAAAAGGTGATGGATGGAAAAGCTATCCTTTCTCTTCTGGTGACCCCTCCAGCTTTCTTAAGATTTTTTTTAATTATTATTAAAAGTAATTCCTTAAGGAACTGAGTTAATGCGCAGCGGATTTGAAATGGGACAGAAGAGACCATTCCCACATGCTGGAGCCATTGGGAGATACCTGATTTTGCAGGTCTGATTCATTATACAGTGTTGGCTCTATAGCATCCTTGCTATAGCATAGTTCAAGAGAGAAGTACCTACCGTCTGTCACAAAATAACTTCTGGAATACACAGGAGTCCTTTGGGAACCTGCAAAATACAAAAGAATAGATTTGCATTCTTGAAAAGTAACTTCTACGGATTCTTTTCTCTTTCTTCAGAAACAAGTCTTCATGGCGTAACACTGTGGCATTAACTGCGAGCAAGTGAACTCCAGGCAGTGAGCCATTTGGGAAGAGTGCCTCTTTTTGTCCAAAGCACACTGGTATCCCACTGGTATGGTCAGAGCCATTGCTTTGTCTGCGAATCCAAGGATAGCAGGCTCAGAAGGGGGCTAGGTAACATCTCCTTGAATCACCTGTGCCGGAGGAGCGAGGCTGCTATTCTGCCAAATCAATACTAGTGGGTGTAAGGCAAGTTACAGGAACCAGATTGTTTTTGGTAAGCCCTCCTAGTTCATAGAGTGGGAAAAGTTACTAGATCAGTGAATGTCAACAACAAATTAAAAGTGCCAGGCAGAGCTTTGTTTCAGCAGTTGAGTATGTTTCTATTAGACTCTAAAGGAAAAGGTGTAATATGTGGGGTTTATGTTCAAGAATGGTATTTTTAGATTTTTGTTATTCTTTTGGGTCACAAATCCAAAGAGATACAGAAAAAGTTACTCATTAAAAAACTCGGATGATCTGGAACTCCTGTTAAGTACAACCTGTATTTCTGCAACTGCAGAAGTTAGTTGTTCACATCTGAAGCTGAACGCAGCTTCCCCACCAGCACAAACACCAGACGTCTGCTTTTAGCGTGGCTAGAAGGAAAATTAACAATAAGAACATGCACAGCTTCTCTAGTTGAAATATTTCAGAATCATCAAACAAATATAAGAAGATGTACTCCCTGAAACCAAAGCTGACTCAGATAGGTGGTTAAGAGAGTCACTGTGAAAGTTGCCCTTGTTAATCACTACAAATATTATGTGCCAACACTAGAAAGGGATCGGTGGAAGCTGGGAGGGGAAAGAGAAGTAGCACCAATATGTGGGGTGCTGTTGTTATTCAAGTGGGTGTCCCTGGGGTGGGGTTCCCTGTGATGTGTGGCATGCTGGCTGTTGGGCAGCCTGCCAGCGCTGGTGGTGCAGAAGTGACAGACCTGCAGGCAGCCCTGGGCAGAGCTCTTTGGCCTTCTGCTTCACAGCAGAATAGGGGGGAGTTTGGGGTCTTGATGAGGCCTTGGCCTCTTATGTACCATTGTTGCCAGAAAAAGGTGACAATGGTACATATTGTTGCCTTTTTCTGGTACTTATGGTACTTTTATGGTACTTATTCTCTGGACTAATAGGGAATAAGAGCAATAAATTCCTGTCCCTAGAGCACAGGAAAGAAGCAGGTACAAGATGTTGCAGTTGCTTGCCAGGATGAGAACAGTCCTTCTCTGTCTATCTCACATCCTTTCTCAAACATCTACCAGAAAATTTTTGGTTCCTATTCCATGGCTGCCATCTGCAAGGTCATACTTCGGTTTGCTATAACAAGCCAAAGTTATTTTGTGATGGATGAAGCATATAAACTCGGGATCAGCTCGAATGGGCTTTCCAAAGGTTTTCCTTTCCATGAGCCTGCTGAGAGCCAATAAACATTATGGTCCATCTTTTTCACCGCTCAGTCTTTACCTATACACAGAGAATGAAAATAAAGAAGAGTTAAGACAAGATGCTAACTTACAGAAAATATTAGGAAGAAGATTCTCTTCTCATTATTAACATCCCAGGTTGGTGGTAGCAATGCACTACTGTGGGGGAGCACGTTAAAGAAAGCTGATAATGTCACAGATAGTAACTAACATATTAGCTAAAATATGAATCTGCTGCATTGTATATTTTAAGTGGTTTCTATGAAATTACATTGAAAGAGTAATGATTAGTTTACACACTGTGGAGTTGTTATATTTTGGAAAGAAAACTAGTATTCTCATGTTTCTGAAATTCTGTTTGAATCCTTTTTCTGCCAATGTTTTAACAGAGTATAGTCACTTAACACATTCACCCTTCCTGCAAGTTCACTGCCGCTTACGGTAAAGTCTATCTGTTTATTTAATGGTGTCTTCAGCCATCACTACTTATAATCTAAATACAAAAGCTGCTTAATGATTTACTCGCTAGGTTTTAATATTGTTGTATTTTTGTAACAATCAACCTGGCCTCTCCTCCTCAAATGGCAATTCTTAAATTTATCTGGCACATAGTATCTAATATTCCTGGTCCTATGGCCTATTTCTCTGTCATGAAATATATTTTGCTTAACTTTTAAAAGGTACGTTTTAAGCTGGTTAATCTTTGACTTATTTATTGAAACTTTTCAGCACATTCCAAATTCTAAGTTGCTCAGGAAGAAGTTGATTTAAATAATTATATTTGGGTCTGATGAATATTTCTTATTCAAAAAAAAAATAATCACTGTTTGTAAGCCTCTAGCCCATGACAGCTTTGTAGGAAGTGCCATGCATGTACTTGGAGATCTTTGTAGGGGGGAAAAAGGTGGCTGTTCAACACTTAAGAAAGTAAGAAAATATATGTGTACATTAGCTTAGCTATAAATGAAGCAACGTATGTTTTGGAATGAAGTCTTCTTTAACTTATTCACTACTATCTCCTGAAATATCAATAAGCCATATGAGTCTTTATTTTTCAGTCCAGCAATGTTTAAAAATAAAACTTGCACATTTCTTCCTGGTGCCATGGTCCTCTTGCTTACACTAGTTTTCCTGCCTGGATACTGGGCTGTGGGTAGGATGTGGGATTTGCACCCAACAGAACAGGGTTGGATATGGCACAGGGCATCCTCTGAAAGTCATCCTTGAGCAGTGAGACTGGAGCAGGTTGCTCCTGGGTTATTGCATCTCCCCAGCTATCTGGAGCTGTGAGAGTGAAGTCAGAATTGTTTTACTCACCTGAGGTCAGTACATTGAAGTACATCATCCGGTGTTCTGTGGCTGCTAAGCAGAAGTTATATCCAGGAGAGAAACAACTTAGTCTCCACACACTGCATTTTTACTAGATATGGTATTTGACAGCCAGGCATAAAGGCTCCAGTAGTCAGAGTGGTGTTACAATGTAAGTGAAGTATCAGTGCTTTCACACTAAAGAGAATCAACTGTTGTTTAAATGCAGCATTCTGGAGAAAAAAATAAATTTTAGTCTTAAGTTTCAAGTGACAGTGGCAAAGTGTGCCATTTTTTGTTTCTGTTCAATTTATTTCTCTTCCACATCAATTTTGTTGGTGATACAGGGCTAAGTTCCAAGTATCTCAAGTGTTCCCTACTTGTATGTAGAGAAGTAGCTCAGCAGAACTGAAACTCCATGAACCTGATGGTGTATTTAAAGCATTCCAGTTTCTTTGCAATTCTTTTATCATTGGGCCTCTGATGAATCATTTGAGTGTTATGATATAGAATGGTACATTGTATCATAAACACACGAGCAAAACCACAAATTTTAAATGTTGGAAAACACATCTGTGAGTTCAAGCCATGGAATTTTTCCTCCTTTCCATACTTGATACAATAAAATTGAATGTACAGGTACGTTTTTTGACTAAAAAGGGAAACCACACTGCATGCCAACTTTTGTCCTCTTATCAAATGAAAAAACATTGTCTGCCAAAGAATAAAAATCTACATTCTCTTAAAAAATAAAGACCTCTAATTCCCAGCTAAGACTAATGGTGCTCTGATCTTTCCCTCCATTCCAAGAAAGGGAACATCTGTGATGTTAGAACATTAGCCTAAAACAACACAGCAACATTTTTGAGAGCTAAAATACTACAATACAGTACCACAGCATTCCTTCTGTTATGTTTTTAAGGACTCGGCCTTTTTTGCAAGGAGTCCAGCTAGCACATAGAGCACTGTTGATCACTCTGCTTGCATGAGCCAAGACCAGAGAAAAGAACTGAGTGTTGCTTCGGATAGACCTCCATATGCAGATTCCATGGGAAGTACAAGGGTGTTACCAAGCCTTGGAAGTGCATGTTTACTGGCATTGGAATCACCGGAACCACTTCTACAGGGTCTATCCCAAGGGAGGGTTTGCAAAGTCAGGCTCTGCTCAAGTACCCACAGGTATGGCAGGAAGGGTGCTGGAAGGCAACTCCATGAGAAATGGCCACTGGAGGGTAAAAAAATTTCCCTGCAAAATATTTAAAGCGGATGGGAAGGCATCTTAGTTTGAAGATTGAAGGTTAAATTGCAACCAGCATAAATCAATTCCTGATGTCTCGCAGCTGAGAAACAGTCATAAGTTTTCTTTGGTTTGTCAGGAAATGGCATTACATGCCAAGCTGCAGCGTGCAGTGAATGTGGAATCTCTGTAAGCTTTAGAAAATCAGGGTGTGTGTAGTGAGAGCACCAGCACACGGTAATGGTTGTGTCTCAGCACCGATGTCTGACCCTGTCATCTTGGAAGAGCCTGCAGGAAGGTTGTTGTTGGGGCAGTGGGATGGGGAAGGGAGAAGTTTAATGCAAATACAAATTTCGCTTTTCAGACACTGTAAGACGGCAAGATTTGACCACTGGATTATTTAAATGCAGATTTTGAGTATAAACACGTGGATTTCCTTTTCTGAGTGTGTAAAGGAAGAATGGGAGTTGGTTTTGTATTTAACTGATTGAGGCTGAAAGGGTAAGTTAATAACACTGCTGTCAGGCAGGCACATAAGAGTGTGCTTTATGCGGACTTTTGTCATCTTTCTGTCCCCTTCTTTGGAGGCAATGGACAAAAAAACCCGCTAAAGAATTCAGCTATACTGCAGGGCAATTGGCACTGTGAAAAGTAGAGATTAGCAGGAATACATGGAGGTGATGCTGTTTAGAGTTAAGATTAATGGTCTCAACACAAGGATGATATAGAGTAGCCAGCAAAAGTGGCATACAATCTGCTCACTCTGTGGCTTTGACTTATCTGGAAAACTTGAGATGGTGCTTCAAAATCAGATGCTGTTTCGCATTCGTGATTTGTACTGTTAGCAGGACAATACTGATTTTTTTACTTATTCTGTATGCTTTTAAATTGCCACTTCACCTCAGAAACTTGGCAGAGCATAAGCACACAGCCTATTCCTGTATCTGATGTGCAGGAGCTCATCAGAGACATGGATTTGATCCTTCAGCAAACCTCTCTCCAAGTGCAAGTGACAAGCAGAGTGAAACAAATCCTTGGCACAGTGTTGCTGCTAACAGGCGGAGTAATATTTAGTTACTGTGCCACAAGGGAAAGTATTCCTGTAGTTCTCCAGTTTACTACAGGAGACTTTGGATAACCTCAGGGGTCATGGGGCCACTGTCAGGTAGCAAAAGCCGATTGCACGTCCCAGTGTTGAACTCATGATCACGTCCAGGTTAGGTGCAGGAAAGAAACAGAGGTGGTTACAGTTCGTACCAGACACGAGTGACAGTCCAGGGTATGGCTTCCCACAGCACACAGGGATTTCTCTTCTTGGAGCCTCCTATCTGGTTTGTGTGGTGGAAAGCACAGGGAAAGGAAGTCAGCTGCAGTTGTTAGTCTCTGACTCCTCAAAGACGACAAGATGATTCTCAAGATCATAAACGTGTTAAAAGAAGCAGCAATGAGGCACCCGTGCTTCACAGAAGAGCTCTGAACCTTTTCCATTTTCACTTTCTCCATTTTGTATTTGGCTGTCTTTGCTGTATTTCCTGAGGTCAGTCTGTGTACCCTATTTCTTCACTAACTATATTGTCTGAGCATCTTGGAAAATGATTAATATGCTTGTCCTTTTGATCCACAGTGGAGGTAAAGAAGTGCTGTTATCCCCATTTCATACATTGGGAATGGATACAACAAGTGGGTAAGTGATATTCCAAATGTCACACAGTAAGGTTGTGAAAAAGAACTGATGATAATTTAGCCAAGTCTCTTAATTCTTGAACTTTCTTTTCTGCTTTAAGATCGGCCCCAGATTTCAGAAGGCAAAACAACCATGGAAAATTTTAGTTACTTGGAGTCTTTTCCTTAAAACTCGGAACACCTTTCAGTTAACTGCCTAAGTGCAAATGATGTTTTAGCCCTTCAGCAGACCATTTATTTCCTTTTAGGACAAAGATTAATTCCAAGTTTTATCTGTTCAGTTGCATAATAAAAACCTGCAGAAATGGTAAGGTTGTAAGGTGGCTTTATGTTTGGGAACTGTGTTTCTGTAGCAGTTAAGAGCAGATAAGCAGATAGAGGAAGTCACATCTTGTAAATTTAGCCATTCGCAAGAATATGGTCACATTTTCTCCTGCTATATATGGCACTTGTAGCCTACCTGAAAAGTCCTCAGACCTCTGTTCATGTATGTGGTCTAAGTTGTGTTTTTGTTTGGTTTTCCACAGTGCTTAAAAACCCAGAAAAAGAAGCGATGCCTCACTGTTCAGCAACCACCACGGGGTGAAAAGACAGCTCTCACACAGCTCACCAAGTAGTCGGTTTTGTCTGATGTACTCATAAACCCAAACTTGTGATAGCTTCTACTTACTGGGCAGGGGCATGTGCCTCTCACCTGAGAGCTCTGGTGCTTTCCTCTCATCTCTTCCCTGTCCTTCCCTTACCTGGACAGCACACATTGTTAAAGCTTTTGCCTATGTCTTCTGGGGAGCATCTTAAGGAAGATTGCGCAAATGTGGACATAATGCTCTGTCCAAGTGTCTGTGGAGATGCACAAGCTGCTGAGTCTTGCTCTGAACTTTGGTACTAGGGGAAGGCCTTTGATTTTGAGCCCACCTTGCAGGTGTCGGCTTCATTCCTGCTCCAGATCTAGTTTCTGTTCTGAGTATCAGGGCGGGTGCTGGCCTGTCTGTTGAAATAACTGAGGCTTAGCAATACCAAATCCGTCCCTCTGGCTTTGGGCCAGGAGGCTGAAATGCACTGGCAGGTAAGCCCATCAGAGTGCAAAGAAGTCTCCATAGTGTCAGTCCTCCAATGTGAGCAGAGGCACTCGGTGTCAGCAGCAGACCTGGGGCTGGTGTCTGAGTGGGGTGGGGGAAACAGCCGGTTTCTCAATCATGGCGTGCCAGTGGGCACTTCTGCCAATCTCCCTTGGACAAGTTTCTGCTAGTCCTGTCGGCACTTGCTGTGGGAAATAAACTTTTTTTCTGCACTTTTTGGACAGGAAGCTGGCAAAGAAAACCTAGCAGTGCTTCTCTTCCATAGAAGCTACAGAGATCCAGGGGAGACGTCAGGGTGCAGGGGAGGGAAAGCAGCAGCCTTCTGCCTGCCCCACAGGGGCTGAGTTCCAAGCTCTCGCTCATCAGACCTAAGCAGCATGGTGCTGGTAGAGGACAGTGCTGCTCCTTGAAGCATGAAAACCCAGCTCCTCCCAATGGAGTCTCGTGTCAGGAACTTAGCCACGAAAGCTCCCTGGAGTCCCTCTGCACAGTTGCAGCTTTCCACC
The DNA here is from genome assembly GCA_013398055.1 of Ifrita kowaldi. Taxonomy (NCBI): domain Eukaryota; kingdom Metazoa; phylum Chordata; class Aves; order Passeriformes; family Cinclosomatidae; genus Ifrita; species Ifrita kowaldi. The sequence continues at coordinate 1,597,664 of VZRS01014842.1, forward strand.
AGGTTTTGCCCCAAAGAACATGATTTGGCCCATCAGCACTGTCTGGAAACTGAGCCTTCTAGTGACTCCACAATCCAGCCCTTGTCAGTCACACCACTTGGGTCTGTGCATGGGGCTCTTTGTGATAAACCTCACTGGAATTTGGAAAACATTCAGCAAATTTGACCTCTACTTTGTCTTATAAATATCAGTGTCAAGCAGCATCATGCATGCTTTATCACTCCAAAACGGAGAGAAGGAGATGGAATTAGAATGCAGTCAGCTCTGATTTTCCAAAACAATATCTTCTGAGTTAAAAAAGTTTTTTGCTTCTCAAAAAGAAAATACAATGTCCTCTTTTTGTCCAGGGGCCAGGGCTTCTACCCAAACTTTCTCTACATCGTTACGGAAATGGACTGGTCCACCCAAAGGAGCCCAAAGCATTTTCATCTCTTGTAGGTAGAGCACTACGGCAGCCAGCTCTGGCAAGGAAGGCGAGATGAGACCCAACCCATTTCTCTGTTCTCACCACAGGAAAGGGAACAGAGGCATCAGCAAAACCTTGGCCAAGAACAGCTCTGACCAAAGTTACTTCTCTACAAAATAGAAAAGTGCAAAATAGATAGCAAAGCTTACTGGGGCAGTCAAGGGAAAACTCATCTAGCTGCAAGTCAGCATCTTTTCCAAAAGCTACTGCTCCTGCTAACATAAGGGAGATCAGACCCTTTCTTCCCTTAAAAGAGATGTGGTCCCGCAGTGCCCCCTCCCTGGCGCCCTCGCAGAGCTGCCCGGGCCGTGGGGCCGTGCCGGTGCTGTGGCAGGCGGCAGATGAGGACGCCGTGGGAGCCCCGCGCAGCTGGCGGCCCGGCCTGCTGCCGAATCACTGTGTGGCCCAGCCTAATTGCTTAAAGCTTTCCTTTTCCCCTCACCGCGAATGCCGGAGTGTAGTATTTATCTACTCTGCAAAACTTTTATGAGAATTGGTATGGTTTTGTAGAATTCCTGAATAACAGAGATCACAATAGCTGCAGTGGAGCCAGACTGTGCAAACCCAAATGCCTGCACTGTTTGCCTTACTTACACACAGTCTCTGCAGGGAGGAGTTGTGCTCCTCTGCCTCCCACCAATCCCTGCGGAAAGTGCCCCAGACCCCTCGCAATCCAGCTGAGGTGCAACTGCTCAGTGCTTCCAGCACTTTGCCCTCCACCTGCCTCCTTCTCTTTCAGTCCCAGGCTCAGAAAGGAGCATGGGCACCATTGGGAGACAGCTGAATGTAGCTCTCTAAACCACTTAGGGACTTTGCGCTAGTTGTCAGAAATAAAAAGGAGGTCCTGAGAATTTCCCTGAGGAAATTTTCCATGAGAAAAACTTCGTTGCAATCCTACTGGACAGTGAGCTGGGAAAAAGTAATTTGAAACAGGATAGGTAATTCCCACCTTCTTCAAAATAGCCCTTAAGGTTTTGGCCAGCCCTTTTGTACTGTGAAGCCAATATGTCATATTGTTGAAGACTCCTCTTACCAGCAATATTTAAGATCAAACAGTAATAGTAATTACAAATAGTAATGATAATAATGTTGTGTTTACCTCCCAGTGTTAATGTTCAATTGAAACAGTAGATTCTGAAAAAATAGATGCTTGGCATGCGGAGGAAGCCTTGTGCAAGAAGGGGATGAGTGCAGGTTAAACTGCGGGAGCCTCTTGCTGCGGAGGCCTAGACTGCAGTGCCCAATGCCTGGGAACAGCCAGCTTTCCCTTCTTCCTTCCTCTCCAGTACATGCCACTCATTTCAGTTTAGAAGAAACAGAAAAAATGACCAAGCCAAACCAAACCCAAGTATCCATTGTTTTTTCCAGCCTGTCCCTCCAAAAGTAGTTTGCTTTAGTCCAGTGAGTCAAAAGGTATTACTCCCTTACTCATCATTCCCATTTGCATTGCTCAAGGCGAGATCTGGCAGAGAAACAGTGTGGACAAACCCAGTACCATGCACCAGCACTTGGTAGCTCATTCTTGGGGAAGCACTGCATTGACTGTTGGGACTGCAGGCTTGGAGACTGTCTAAACGGTGATTTTGTTCAGGCCCAGTGGAGCCTGCATGAAAGTGCCACCATAAAGGGGATCACAATCTGAAACAACCAAGGGGAGCAAAACCAGCCTGGCACATGCAGTAATGGCAGGTTCCCACCACAGCACTGCAGTAACACAGTCAGCATGTGTTTGGTTTGTGCACTGTATAGGAACATAAGCAAGTCTGTGTGCATAGCTTCAAAACACTGTGGCCCTCTAGAACTCCACGGGGGGGTTAGAACAAAAGAGAGAAGGGTTTTGCTTCTGAAAGGTTTAAGAGAAGTTTAGAGAACAGAGCAGAGAAACCAAAAAAGAGGTGATAAGCATGGCGGGGTATAAGGAGCAGAACCCTGTACAAGAGGGGTTGAGGAAAGCTGCTTCTGGTGCAGGTATTGGGCAGCTGGATATCCATGAGGGAGCTGGCAGAAAGGCCAGTCACAGCCTCTGGCTCCACTCTCCCTACCCCTGATGGTGAGGGCACACTTTGTGAAAAGCTCACAGCTGATAAAAGACAGGAGCACGCAGCAACGGGAAAGAGATTCAACCTGTGCCCAGATGAAGTGATAGATCCAGCTGAAACTGCTTAATAACCCTGGCCGTCACTGGCTTTCAGGTGCTGGAGCCTGTCTGAGGAGAAATGAGTAGAGATGGAATCTGTTCATCCTTTTTCGTTCTGGTCATCAAAGGTCAGTGCTGGTGTAGATCAACTAATGCTGCACATTTTTAAAAGGAAGCAAGGCTGCCTAAAATACTGGTTTAAGATTTCTTCTAGCAAGCTGCCAATATCAGCTTTGTTTAAAGGTTTTCTTCACCTCTCTATCTCAACTTTGTGCCCTCTGCTTCTCAACAAAAAGTACTAAAGTCAAGGGAGGCTCTGGGCTGATTCACTTTTGTCAGAGGAAGGGTTTTTCCTCCCACTGGTGCAGTCCCTTGTTCCCATACCTCGTGGGTCTCTGCATTTCCATTGTAGAGCCTGTGCTCCGCAAAAATGCACCGCAAGCTTTCAAAGAATGCTTCTGTTTATATTACCTCCCCTGGCCCAACATCCTGTTTGGGGAAAAATAGCTTTTATAATGAGAAGCAGGGGAAAGCGAACAAATGATTCTTCATGCAAGAGGTGAAGGTCTTCCTTTCCCCCAGAGCTTTTGGGGTGGACTCTATTTTTTCCCCGGAATGGGAGGAAAGAGCCGATGTCTGCAGCCGTGCTCTCCGGGCAGAGACGCGGTGCCCGCTGCCCGCTGAGGCACAGCCGGCGGGGCGAAGCTGCCTGGGGGGCGATGCCGGTTCCCAGCGGGCTCGGCCCGTGCCCGGAGCCGGGCGGGCACTAGAGGGAGCCGCGGCCGCGGCCATCCCCGCCCGGCCCCGGCACGGGCAGGTGGAGCAGCGCCGGCAGCGCTCCGGACCAGCGCCCGGGGCTC
>VZRS01014843.1:0-19480 GCA_013398055.1 Ifrita kowaldi
ATTAAATAATAATAATAAATAGTAAGCATAAATAAACACAGAAATGGTGTAAGGTAATATCTGCACTCCAAAGTTTCTTGATCTTGCTGGATGAATAGCATCCCACACAGAAAAAAAAATGGGCACAAAAGTTCTACAACTTGCCATGAAAATTATTTCCTCCAGTGCAAAACAAAGTCAAAAAGGAATGCAGCATTATGTTAATATCTGTGCACAGAGATACACAGAAGGAGAGGATAAATTGAGGCCAATCACATGGTAAATGTAGCATTTCTGAATGTATGACTGTTGCTTTCAGAAGAGGAATATTGGATGCTTTTCAAATTCACCAGAATTTAAAAACAGACAAATACAATAAGCAATCCATCTTTACCTTGTTTTTGTTATATCAGTAGGATATGAATTAGCCTAAATCTTTAATAAAGAAGCTACCAGAGTAAAACTTGTAGCTTGTAGTACAGGGACTTGCTAACCCAGGGAGAGAATGAGCAATGTGTTATGTCTGGCAAACCATGTGGGATTAGTCTAAGTGGCACAGTTTCATTTTTCTCCACCATTTAGGAGACAGATCAGCACATCCTGCACCCTGAACCTGTAGGTAATAGAACACACTTATGCATAAATCTACATGTATATGGCTTATTCCAGGATGAAAGTTCCTCTTCCTCTAAGACTGCTCCAAGTACAGTTTTCTTACTGGGCTTGAATCTTCAGGGGTATTTAATATAGCAGGTTAACAGATCCTCCTCAGCTGGGCAAGTAAAAGATAAAAAACCCTCACCGAACTGCAAACAATGTTTGACAATACTTCCTGAGGAAAATATGCGTTCTCTAGGGTTCTTTTCCTGCCTGCTATATTTCAGGTGTCTGTAGCAGTTTATAAATATTATGAGTCTTCATGAAAAAGAAAATAAAAGGCCATTTACTGTGATTAATGTTAGCCACACAAAACAAGAGCAATCAGCTTCCCATTTTACATAACACACGTATCACACAGCTCTATCTCACAAACATACTGCAGCTGTTCTGTAGGTTAGTTAAGGCTGATTTAGATATGCAGTTAAGCAGTAATCTCTAATTCCTCTCAAATGTTTTGATTTAATCCCTGATTACATATCGATACTATTTTTTTTCAAAATATGTTTTTGCAGTCTTAAACAGAGACCATAGTTTTTGTTTATTTTCTTTTGCATTGAGATGATATGTTTAGGTGCCACAATTACAGCTGCTAAAAGCCACATAAATATCTGTGTCTCTGATTGCCACTTTCTTTTTTTTTTTTTTTTCCTTTTTTAACCTCTGCTTAATAGTTTTCTTGATACTAAATTAATTTTTTTTTCTGATGTGTTACAAATTTCCTACCCAGGCTCAGACAGTTCAGCAAAGAAATCTGAGTCAGAGAGAAGTATTCAGGGCTGCCAAGAAAAATGAATGTCACCACAAGCAAATGACAAGACTCTTGGGGATGGCATTCTTTTGGAAAATGATCACGAAAGAAACTCTTTTGTCATCTTGCCTCCGTAACAAGAACATGTAGAATATCATATAATTTACTGTTCTCATGTTTGCCAGTAATATTCTGCAAGTGAGCTATGGTAGAAACTGGAACTTTGCATGTAAGTGTTATTTTTACATACATAAAGCATTTTTTTCTGTATTGTATGTAAAGATATTATGAAAATGGAAATAAAATGAACTGTTTTGGCACATCATAGCCAAACACTAATTTATTTTATACTACTGATTTGTTTATTTTTACAGTTTACATTTATGAAACCTGAATTTTTTGAGTGTTTCTATACAACCATGTTGATTTTACATACATATATATGTCATCTAAATAAGCAGCTACATCTCTTGATCTGTGCTGCTACTGTAATATCATCATAAAGGCAGTAATTCTGTAAGATATTGAAGTAGAGATCGCTAATTTGAGTATTTAATGAAATCTGAAGTATCAATATTGTCCCCTAAGCAGCAAATATAAAGTAGTGATGTTGATACACTTTTTATATTTTGCTAAATGTTTTTGACTAAATATTTATATTTAAGGAATATGCAAGATGATATAAAGACAGGTTTTTTTTTTTTTTGGGGGGTTAATTTTGTCAGGCAGTGGTACCTCCTGGAGCTTGCATCATATTAATCCCATGGGTGTTTCTATTACCCATGCATGCTGTAAAAAAGGAATAATACTACCATGAAACATGAGAAAAATTAGGATAAGAAGGAGATGGACCTGCTGGAGTGAGTACAGAGGAAAGCCACAAAGATGATCAGAGGGCTGGAGCACCTCTTGTATTGAGAGCTGGGGTTGTTCAGCCAAGAGGAGTCAAAGTAGTTATTGATTTCTTCATTCTGCATATTACACACTAACTAGTCCAAACATGCATAATGAAAAATATTTTTATATACATTGTTACTTTTAAAAATTCATCCAGAAATGCACAAATTGCTTCACTTTCTTCTTTATTCCATTTATCAAAATAATAATTCACATTGTTTCATTCCTTTGTCAAGAGATGATAATTACTACATATCTGTGATGAACTTGGGTGGAATAAGTGCTTAAGTCTTCCAAAACATTTACAAGAGTAAAACATGTAAGTGGACTCATGTACTGAATCTACATATTTTGCTGTATTTAGAATTTTAGCTATTACTTGAAAATTTAAACCAAAAATTACACAGAAGAAACTTTTTCTCTTGACCACATTTCACCTTGCTCCACATATTTTAAATTATTTCTTCCTGAATATTATTATTATTTCTTCTTACTGAGTGTAAAAAGTCAAAAGTCCTGTGTTCCCAGATTTAAACTATGCCTATAGAAATTAAATCTGAATCTGTGTGAATCAAAGGTTATTTGTACATTTCTGCCTAGACTGTGGTGTGTACCTTATCACACTAATGTTTACTGGTCAAATATAAGATAAGAAACTGTGCCATTGACTTCAGTATGTGTTGAAAAAGCCAATAAAATACTTAGAAGAGAAAGAACCCTGGAATGTTTCCATTAACATTTCTATCTAGATTTCTAGCTAGATTAGTGTTTCAGATATACATCACACCTTTCTTTACAGTTCAGGTACACTTCTGCAAGCAGAACACACTGGCTTCATATTTCAGTTCATTACTTAAGTCAAACCCCATGGTAACTCTACAAAGTAGGTTTCAATTTATTTTATTCAGTTGATTTCACCTGTCTAGGGAATTCTCTTTGGAATTTAAAACAAGCCCAGAGGGCTGTCTTACTGAAAGATAGTAACAAAAAGAGAAAAAGCAGAAAGTTCATGTGCTGAGCAACAGTCATCATTTACCCTTTCGGCATATAACAATATAGTAAATGAATACGATAAACTATTTCCAAGTATCAGCTGAGATTTGATAAAATTTTAGAGAACTACGATATTACTATTTTATACTTTTTAAGTTGCTGACATTTTTTATGGCCTAATTCTTCTTGACAAATGCAAGGCAGAAACTCTCCATTAAATGGGAGTGTAGGCAGAGGTGCTATTTCAACAGTTAAAAGAGTTTTCTGATCTCACAGGATGTTAAAACCATGTCCTAAGAGAAATTTCCTTGACTTATCTATCTTTTCTGGTCATTTTACCATCTCACGGAGTCCTCTGGCAATTGCAGCAACTGATGCATGAAAAGCTCACACTCAAAATGTCTTTAGTACATTTTGTTTTCTTGGCTTATAATTTACCTCAAAGCAAAGAGAAGCAGCAAGACTAGGAAGCTCTCTAGCTCTATAAAACATAAAACTGTCTGTTGCAGAATAACCAGGTTTCATGGACCCCCATTTTAAAGCATCTAACACAATGGTCCTTGAACTTCATTTACTCATTCTGCTTTGCAAAGTAATAGAAAGTTCTGAAAGGCTTTTAAAGCACCATGAGAAACATAAGACATCATCTTCACTTCAATACCCATAGCACTGATGTTTCTTCATACACATATTCCAAGAGAGAATATTCATTTTCTGCTATTTTTTGAGAAAATCTGGATGTAGTAAAATTTCTCATTTTAATTTAGTACAACTATAATAAAAAGAGTTCTACTTTTACATTTGTTAAACATCTTTATTAACATTAGTGACACAGGCTATCCATACAGGTATAGTTAAAGTTATTTGTATTAAACAAACAAACCATTTGTTTTAGTATTTTAAAATCTCTTTATAAGTTTGCTTAATATTCTGGACAGCATATTAATGACACTTCATTCTTTCTGGAACTTATAATTAAAGGTGTGATGGGAGAACGGATAGCAACAGCTTAAATAGGAAAATTAGTTTAGTTGCAACTGTTTTATCTCAAAACCAAAAAAGCATCCAGAGTGTTTGAATTACTAAGTCTACAAAATAAAAAAATATAACAGAAGTTCATAATGTTTTGTCTTTGAAGAGAACTAAATATTTGATACATGATTAAATAAAAATATTTGCTCAGATTGAGAATCTCACCATTTCTAATTAGTAGTAGGACTGTTGTCCAAAACACGTTTTCAAACAAAATTTATGGTGACTTATTTCTGTAGTATTTTGTGAGCAGGCAAGTATATTTTGGAGGTGGCTAAGAGCTAATTAATTTAAGTATTAATGGCAATATCAAGTAATCAAATACATAAATATGTACTTCTCTACTTATTCATTCTAATATAACTGGATTTTTATTTATAATAAAAGAATAAAAACCCAATAGGTGTAATGTACACTGAATCATCAATGTCTTCACATGCAGTCTTTGAAGCTGGTTAATAAAACTGTGACAGCAGAATTACAGTAATGATTGATTGAAACCACAAAGCTGGTTTTTTACCAGTGACCACTGGTCTCTCCAACAAAACAAACAAAGTTTTACAGAGCCAAAAGATGGGGAAAAATTCAGAGAGATAACAAAATATGTCAAAAAGTTAAACAATAAAAATGCTTTTATCTGTCAAGCCTCATTAGGAAGGACTACACTTGCTCTAGTGTAGTGTTTTGCATATGGAACGTCATTGGTATTGGGAATTCTCAGAGATCTTAAAATGATAATAAGAGGTAAAATCTTTCTGTACAAAAAAACCCTAACCTGGTTCTTGTAGACAGAAACTTTCTCATTTTGTTCTCTGCGAGTGAGAGGTTTGCAAGGGTTTTTAACCTTTGAGTGAAATGTCCTGGATATTGTGTTCAGCTTGTAATGAGACAAAGGAGATACCAGAAATGGGACCAAGGAAAAAAGACAGGAAAGCAAGCAAGAAAGGAAAAGAAAACATAGAGAAAAGAAAGATGAAAACCAAACCCAAAGTTCAGTATGAAACAGACAGGGCTTAACAGTGTATTACACTGAAATTATTTTGAATATATGTGACAATAGGAAAGAGATTGCTTCCTGTTACCTTAGCCCCTCAGAGGCTGCAGTCTCAGAGTCACACTGTCCTAGAAACTATGACCTCAGGTGTATGAGGTATAAGGACATCATTGGATAAATAAGAACTTGCAGCGGTAAACTTCTTCTTATTGCCTTAAGATTCTTGAACAAAAAAGGGAATTCAGAACTGTAACATTTCTAGAGTGATATTTGTTTTAAAGACCACACTCTAAATATGTCATTATGTTATTATTGCTAGCATTTGACTCAACAACATGTGCACATTTCTCAGACTATACTTTTTCTTCTGGTTTCTTTGGCATCTGAATTTGTTTTTAATGAAATGATAAGAAATTAGTAACTTTTTAATGGAACAGAAAAATACTTAAGTTGAAATTTTGTTCATAAAACTCTTGTTTTCACTCCAAATGTGCTCATATTTCTGGTAAACACAGGAAAAAAATCTGTTTATAATCAAACACTTTATATTTTTTGAGGTTTTTAAGAAATAAATAATGAAAAATACTCTTGGGACCTTGAACATAATGGAAAAGATGTTATTTTGTTTGGAACATATTAACAAAATGATGTATTTTTAATCGATATTTAAAATTATTCATATATTTTTTGTTTTAGTAATGTGCAGAATGAAAAGTGTCAGACAAAAGAGCCAATGTTTTACACAGGAGGCTAATCTAAAGGTCACCAGTTATGGAAAAGAACTTGTGAAGGTCAAATTCGGTATGAGAGAAGATTCCAAATAAAATGAACCTTAGGCAAATATAAATACTTCCTTGGACATTTATTACAGAATGTTAATAAAATGAGAAGCCAAATACTGAACAACCTTTGGGGTTAGACTATAACGGGCATAAGGATTTCACTGCTCTCAAAAAATTTCTGAGGACCTCATCTTGTCTTGAAAATAATCAGTTTTGCTATTTGATTTAAATGTATAAGGGAGTTCAGAATTTACTGAAGTGACCTAAATGGTGGTCACAACCATTCTCCATTAGGTAGCAGAGTTCACACTTACCAATTCTGTCTTGGGGGAGTTTCTAGTTCTGTAATTATTTGTGGTTAGAAATGTGTCACCAGTTGTACACATGTATCGCTTAAGCTTAGTGGGAGGAAGGAGAGAGACATTAGAGATTGCCCAAAAGAAAGATGGGATCCTGAAATATGTGTTTAATTTCTGCTACTAAGAATATATCATTCTCCATAAAGTAGCTATTTTTATGGTCATTTTTCCATAATGTAACCTCATTTATAGAGAAAACAGTCCAGCTTAATACTTGTATAAATCATAAGTATTGCTGGGATTACTAAATGACTCTAAAGCCAGATTTAATTGCTAATTAAGTATCTTGTAAACACTGAAGTCTCTGGAAAAATTCACTCAAGGGGTTGATTTCACAAACTCCAAAACATCTAGTATTTCCTGTAACAAAGGCAGCTAACTGCCTAGGAGTAGTACATATGCTTTATGATGATCACCATGTAGATACCTCAGGCAACACACATTTATTTAATAGACTTTTGTGGCTGACTTTCTTTTCAGGTAGCTCACGTCAATTTTCAAAATGGTTGTCAGTACTTCAGGCATTCACATTAAATTTCAGTACAAGAAAACACATAAGATTTTCTTTTATTTTGTGATGATTTTTATATGCACATCAGGTTTTTACTGTTTATAGTTATTATTCTTTTAAAAAATAGGTCTTTCACCCAGAGAAAAAGCTAATTTGTCAGAAATTAACTTGTTGGCAATGACCTGCTATATGCTACTGTACCTTCTGCTAATTAATGCTAATTTCTTTGTTTTTAATAACTACCATTGGCCAAGATAAGATCTCTGAAAGTTTAATCCATCTCTTATCTACCTGAGAATGACTTGACCTTTGTTTATAAAGTCTACCTATAGGAGATTTCTTCTCCTTTAGAATGAACTCTTTAATAAAACTAATTTACAGTGGTAAATTAAGATTATACCTTATGGTCACTATTTGAATGTAATATTTACCATAAAGACATCAAAATAGTTTAACAGAAACTGTTTCTGGGAATCAAATCTGTGTTCTTTATAATCAAAACCAGGGAAGTCTTGCAGTATGTTTCTCTTCTGTCTGCACTGCGGTATAGCGGTAATACTGTAGTAGCACAGAGTGCTTAAACTCCCTGCTCCACTCTCTGCTGTGATTTCAGGGCACCTTGGAAATCAGTGCCAATACATGCAAGGCATGGTAGATTTTCATAGGCTTGCAAGGAGGAATTTGTATTAGCTAGCAAAAATACTATTACACAGTGCTGTTGGGCAAAAGTACCTGTCTTTTCAATGAGGACCATCTCCAGCCTGACTTGTCACATGCAGAGTTCTGCAAAGATTCAGCTGAGCATAAGGTTTCATTTTTGCTGGGAAGAGACATCCACCAGAGATAGAAATGTCCTCTGTAGCAGGGGAGGCAGTACTATATTACCTCTCAGCAAAAATAAAAGCTTAAGTTAATTAAAAATAGGTACGGTGGCCACTCAAAGAGACATGTTATGAGGTAGCAAAGACAGAAATGATAGTGACAGAAAAGAATTCACTCAAGATCATTGGCTGCTGCTAGAAGGATAAATACTGCCTAGTTCAACGTGAGTCCAGGGACTATTTAGTTATAACTCCCTGTACCAACTCCTGTGGATGTGGTTACCGGTTAGTGATGGCTCAAGCTGGTTATGCTAACAGCATTTCCCTTCTCTGGAAGCTCAGCTGCCCTAGCAGGAGCCAGAAACAGAATTTTAGGGGTTATCTATCTTTTCCAAATCATGTCACATTTTTTTAACCTTCTTTGGTACCAGATACCAATCTTCAGTACCGGTTAGAGCACAAAGCCTCTGAGTTTGGAGCTAGTACAGGCCCAATACTGTTTGATGGCTGTTGAAGTTTCCCTGTAAAACACAGCATGTTTTCACTGTTTCCATTTTCTCTGTTTTTCTTGCCCATTGGCAACTGTGCTTGATGTCAAACTGTTCTGCACTACATCAAAAGAATAAGTCTAACCTTACCATGAAATGACTTTTGCATAAATAGTCTTCTAGGACAATTCTGTCAGCAGCAATATTTGTATGTTTAGCAGATAACATTAAACCCAACATTAGGACTGACAACTAAATATTTTTAATTTTGAAATCTGCAACAAATTAATGCTATTTGCAAGTGAACTAAACAAGGGCCCAAAGGATGACTCAAAAATTGTATCACTCCATTTTGAATTGTGGGAGAACTAGATTTATTATTGTGTGGGAACTTTCCAACCTTAGACTAAAACCAATTTTTATCCTCTTCTAACGCTTATGTGAAGTGCAAAGGAAGCTCCCTAAGATTTTGAGTTTAGCCTTCTTACAGGCCATAAAATATTTTGTTCCAATTCTTCATCCTGCATAAAGTTAGAACACTAACAAACATGCTTCCAGTTGGAGCAAAGGCTCGGACGGTCATAAAGCTAAACTGGCTTGCCTTGAGTCTACCTAACACAGCTACCCTTTGTCTTTGCTTCTTTTCTACGTGGCACTGCCATTATTTTTTCTTTTACTCCATTTTTGCATCCCTCTGACTTAAGTTGTGTTTGTATTATCCACTCTTCTTCTTCTGTCAGTTTTATCCAGCACTGATGCCTCCAATGCTTTGTTTCGCTCATTTGTAGCATCTGTTCTTCATGTTAGACCTACAGCTCTCTGTTTTAAAGTCCTTGTTTTGCACATTTGCTCTTGGCTTTCTTTCATTTTAGAATATTATAATACTGTACTGATCCCCCATATCCACCTGTTTTTTTCCCGAACCTGGTGGGGGGAAGGGTGGTTGTGACCTGGTTTTCTCTCAGAGAATATATTGCTAGATTTTGGCCAAACCGGCACACCACCACAACCCACAAACGAAAAACCTTATTCTTCCTTTTCAATACTTTTCCCTTCTACTTTATAATACAGAAAATGATAGTGATGGCATTTTGTTTTCTTACACCAGGACAGAAACAAGAAGATCTGAGGAGGGGAAGAGAGGGAGGGGGGGAGGGAGGAAGGAGGGGAAGGAAGGTGTCACTTTTCAGTTCTTCTAACATCCCATGTGTGTTGGGTGAAGAAAATAATAGAAAATGGGTTGTGCAAGTAAAAAAAAAGAAATTAATAGCGCAGAAGCAGTTCCTAGGGAGCTGACAAGCAACCTTTCTGTACATGTTGGCTGGAAGAAGTAATTGCAAGTCATTTGGGCCATAAATTGCTCCTTGACTTTCTTTTGAAGCTTCTTTCAGTTACTGTTGACATTCATCTTACCATTACAAACCCGAAGGTCTTCTTTGAGGTTAGTAGAAGCAATTCAGAAAACTGATGCTTTTTTCACACAACTATTGCTCTACTTTTGCTGTAGCTCTGGCAACTGATGTTGTTCACAGTGGGAAACAGTAGAAGCTATCTGTTATTTTCTAAACTTATCAGGTATTAGAAATACATCTGTACCTGAAGGTGAACTTTCCAATTGGATTAATTTGATTTAAAACTTCCTTGAACAAAACTTTATGTACATATAGGGAAAAAATACCATTTATTGTATTTTGATCATATAAACCATATAAGTAAATGTTCTTTAGGGAGAAAAAACAGGTTTTTCATGATATAAAAAATTATGATAGGTTTGAATTAAAAGATGAGTGGTTTTTATATGCATTCTGGAGCAAAAGAGAAACAAATACTGTTGTCAAATTGCCTGAAATAGGTCATGATTTCTGCATGTTGGCTGATTTTGCCCAAAGCATTAATGTATTTGGCAGTATGTAAAAGCAACTCTATATGTACCTGACCTCTCTGAATAGTTAAATGATTGACTGATTAATTGATTATTACTCAGCCATTTGGACTTTATAGAATCTGATATTTTCGTTTGCATTTTTGCTGACATATAGTACATGTTAAAGTCTATTAAAAGCAAGATTAAGTACATACTAGGACCAATTTATTTTATTTTTCTATTTTTTTTCAACATTTTGTGATTTAAAATTTCCCTTGAAGCCCTCATTTTTTAAGATTATACACTGTATATGACTTCCTTTATTCACTTGTCATCTTCTATATTATGCTGTGCATAAAAAGATTTTGTGTGTGTGCGCTGCATTTCCACAGTCTGTTAGTAAACTTAAGAATAGTTGTTATATATGTAGCTCTAAAAATGTACTGCAGGGATGATACTAATTTTTTTCTTGTGTGTCAAGCTACTTCAAGATGAAATCTGAAATAATTGGTAAATAAAGTTGCTTCACACCTTTAAAATCCATGCTGTTCCTGAATGTGTAGAGTTTTATCACTTTCATGCACATATGTATAAAAATATAAAAGAAGTATACACTGATCCAACAGTCACAGAAATTGTGATACAATTATTGTATTGGTTTAATCCACTATACTGACCATAATTTTGGTGATTTTCGTTTGAACAATATTGTGTTAAATTTTGGTATAAATATCCTATTTAGATACAAATTTGCTTTGTTATTTTTTTTAAATTCTATCAGTCAGCTATTACATTGATTTATTTTTGAGTGCTTAGATGTACTTTCGACACAATCAATGTTCAATCATGCAGACGCTGATTTCCAGAATGCACTGTTTTCTGGTGTAATTAATTTAGGAGGGTGTAGTTTTACTAATCATTTTAATAGAACTAAACAGAATTGTTGAGCACACAAGTTCCTTTCCTGAAATACTGAATTTGTATGTAAAATAAGTATAGTCCATTGGAAGCAAGATGGTATATAAGCAAGCATTTAAGTACTTGCATTATAAATAAAAGAATCAATTATGTTTCAATGAGTTCATCTCACTTGTTGTGTGGTTTCAAACTTTGATCAGCTAGTTAAGCTAAAACAGTTACAGAACAAAATCTTGAACACTGTAGGTAATTTAAGACTAAATTTAGTGACTAAAATGGGTAGATTTCAAAAAATTCTCCGTAATGCTACCACATATTGTTGGTAATTTGAGGAAAGAGTTATCTCTGCCTCTTGCATTGAAATGAACAGTATGTGACATGTTTGATCTACTCTTTCTGATATCAGTTTAACGTCTGTTAAAAATCTGGTTGTAGCTGAAATGTTAATTCCAAAGAGTAACCAACAGAAGTCATTTATGGAGAAAGCATAGGGAGGAGTTCAGATTACTGTGGTGAGCTAACTATGCTTTTGTGTTCAAGACAGTGACTATTTTACTTTACTGATCCTTGACTGTTCTTGCAGGTAATGAAGGAGCATGTGTTTGTGGAAATGCTATGATGATGCTATATATGGGACTTAAAAAATTGACTTACCAAAGTGGGGAATTCAAGAACATGGTATAATTTGAAGGCTGAATTTTGGAAAAACCTCGTCTTGGGAGAAGAATGCTGAACATGAACCTATTTTTTTCTTTTATTTTTATGCATGTGTATCTTCCTGTCAAGAAATCCTGCTAGATACTGCAGTTTAACTCACCCTCATATAATTAAAAGAACCTAGCTTAAAACTAAAATGACTCTTGACTAACAGTGTTCTTTGCCCAAGTTAAAAAAAAAAAAATTAAAAAAAATAATTACAAACCAGCTTTATGATCACTGAGCTGTTAACTCATGCTTTTTTTAATGAACAGAGTTTGGCTAGGTATTGCAAAAAATGTCAAATCCATAGGTCAAATCGCTCTGAAAAAAAAGTCTGAATGGAAAAGAAATTTTGCAAAATATCAACATTTTATTGAGAACGTATTATTTTTGTGGGATGAAATCATTTATTTGCAAATTTGATTTTTCTCAGCTGTCTACCTTTTACTGCAATGTTACTTGAAATGTAGTAATTTAGAACTGAACGTGCTATATTTATTTTCCAGGTAAAAAATATATCAGTTTCTCTCCCTTGTAAGATTCTAATACAACTCTTATACATACTTATATCTACCAATACATACCTATATATGTAAAAGTATTTTGTTTCAGGTACTAAAAAGAACAATTTTTGAGTGTTTGTATAAATATTGCCTCATTTGCGTCCTATCTTAAGTAGATCTGTATTATGAGCTACATTCAGTACCATATAGTGCTTCTTACATTACAGTACAGTAAAGATATTCTTTAGCCCTAACTTTTGAAAACACAGCCATAATTGGGAAACTTGAGAAATAATGAAAAGAAGATTACAGATATTATAAAAAATTTTGAGTATTTTCAAAAATAATGCAGTTAAAGAAATGCTTCCGTTAACGTAGGAGGTGTTTTCCTAAATGTGCACATTCACCTTTGACTTTGGAAAATGTACTAACAAGAATCAAAAGAAGTTGTTTCACTTGTAAGCAGTATTTTAATATTGCTGTAGAAATCAGAAGGTAGGTCAAAAGTTTCTGAATGGGGAATCTCAAGATAGGTACAAAAGGGAAAATAGTATAAGGAGAAACACTGGCTTACCCACACTCTGAGAAATAGGAATAAAAAACCTGGTGTTACATTAATACTCTGGCAATGTAATGTGGGACAGACATTTAATTAAGACACAGGTCTATTATCAGCACAAGTACTTTATGTCATTTATATCTTTCTCCATGACAAGCATAAAGAGAGCAGAGTCGACATGGGTGTAGAAAGTGAAAACCACCTTAAGGGTGACTGACTTTAAAAGGCGTTCTACCTATGATTGGCATCTATAGCAGCTGTGAAGATACTGTTTTATAAACAGTTCATCACCTTTTCCAAGTTGGCAGATGTGTCCACAATGGGATATTTTTTGGAACCCAAAGCTGTGATTTCTTAATTCTGGTAAAGAGGAAGAAATGCTATATTGTCTAAGCAGAAGGCAACTCTTCATTCACAACCTATCAAGTTGTTGCATTTATTTCAGTTTACTGCTGTTTCAGTCACAAGGCTCTAGACCTTTTGTTCACTGTGAAATAAATAGCAGAACACAATTTTTATGTTAAATATCTTCATTTCAAACCATTTAAAACAACAAAATACTATGTAAAACACTTGATTCCCGTGTGCCTTTTATTTAGCATGAGGCTGGATATTCTCCTTCTTTTCAAAGATGTGATTCAGAACACATCTTAAATCTTCGTGTATTATGTTCAACCTGCAAGTCCTGTTTTATGGATTTAGACAGTGTGATGTGCTTTTCGCTACAGGGCTCTTAGGCACAGTTTACTGCTGCTCTGTGCACAATAAATATATAAATAATTTACTTGTTCTAGTCTATATAAATGATTTGTTTGCCTAATGTGTTGGAAATTATTTGACGTATTATAGTTGCTGTTGTTGTTGCCACAACATTACTGCAAATAAGCAAGATCTATATCTCATTCAGTCTTCTGGAAACAATTTTTAAGATCTTTATTTTAATGCTATTTTTACAAGTTTTCTGCTAATAAGTACACAGTTGTGTTATGCCGTGAGAAACAAAGACTTAAGGAAGTATTTTTTGAATAATCAGTCTCATTCTCATTTAAACCAGTTTTTTTATCACACTGTCAGAAATACACAGCATATAGAAATTAATCTATGCAAAAATGAGTGAAAAATCTTTGCAACCCCCCATCTGACCTCAGAACTGTATGACAATTTTTACACAATCTCTCCATTGTCATCTTCATGCATCCAGTCAGAAAACCTAAAATAAGTCAGGAAACTTTGTCGATTTCACTTCCTGTGAGAAATATGACAGAATTTTTTTTCTTGCCAAGGGCTCAAGTCTCATTTTCACACTAAACATATGGAGACATGGAGGTTTCTCTCATAATTATGAGCACTGTATTAACCTCAAGAAGATCAGAGAGCACCTTTGGTGTGTACAACAGCTATTTCAGATTAAAATACCTTTCAAGACTACTACAGACTGGACTATATAAAGTCTATAATGCACTTACAATTCTCTTTCTTTACCGTCTTGCAAGATGACATTTAACTCTTTTCTCCCTTTCAGTGTGTGCCTCCTGGCCTTGCTATGCTATTTCAACCCTGCTCCGGTTAGAATTATTCACTTCTGCATAGCTTTTCTGTGTAAATGTAAACAGAGCGAAGCAATAAGAAATATTTTCATGCTTTCATATCCAGTGTCACTGTTGTGCTACCTTTCTTCTCTGCGGGAAGCTTGAAATCAGAGAGACAGATGCCCTTCACAACTAGTGTGAACAGAACTTCTCACACCAAAAAGCAAGATGGGTTTGGAGGCCTGTGTTTAAATTTTCTATCTCTTTATCATTTGTCAAAGAGTGGCTTCCCAGCTGACGATCAAGCAAATATTGTTTTTACCCAAATATGTTTTCAAGAAGGTGACTGTTAGTGACATTCTGGGATGTTTTTTGACTTTATTTTGGTCTTGTAGTCAAGGAACTCCTCTTTCATTGCAAAATCTTTGGAACAAACTTTTCCCTATTTTTAAAATCACAAAGTATACCAAATACACACTATGTCCAAACTTCTGATTTTCCATGGTATTTGGAAACAAGGAGAAAAATTAAAAAAAAAAATGTTGCTGAGTTTCCTGAAGAATCAGAAAGCAATTTGTTCATCTCTGATATGACTGCTCTTTATTTTTAAAGATGTCAAAAAGAAAGTCTTATTCTGAGGCTATTGCTGAAGTGTACTTTTTTGAATTTATTTTCTTACCTTGTTTGCATATCTTTTCCTATGAAGATAAGAAATATTAGCAATATTTAAGCTCATCAGCTGTTTACTTGGTGGAAAAACTTATGTCTTTTGTTTCACTTCACAAATCTGCACAATTTACCAGATGGATGCAATTCATATATTTGAAGGGAGCCTAGAAGTTTGTAGAACTGTTCAGCCATTCAGATTTGAGTTCACATGCAGCAAGTCCCACAATGAACTTTCACTATTTTTAGGCTAGCTGAAGTATTAATGACAGACATGCAAATGCTTGTCTGTGGGTGTATATATGAATTAATCTGTCAGGAAGAGGAAAAGTAAGAAAGAGACTATTGAAGTAGTGGAATTTTAAAACATTTTTTTGGCCAATAGTAAAACCTCTGGTATTCTATTTTTATAAGGCATGATATAAAGGCTTTGCATGGGGAAAAAAATACAAAGTAGATTCAGAGCACTCAGACAAAAAGTTAATTGATGGAAATGCTACTACTTAATTAAACTTCATTACCAAAACCAAAAAGGAGTAGCATGTTGCAAGTCCATTTTCTATATGCTACAGCCTCTATGACACAAAACTTTGCATCAGAGTATCTTTTATTGCTCCTGATTCAAAAAGTTCAACATTGCAGAAATATGTGAAGCCACATGCATATTATTTCCAGGTACAAACAGGTTTTTTTTTTCACAGAGCAAATACACATGCTTTATTTTCATTCTTTCTTAACAGAAGCTTAAGCTCAGTCATAATTCCTTTCTAGAAGAATATGTTTGACACTTGCCTGTAATAAATTATAATCAAACCTATGGCCTTACTACTTCATTGCCACATTATATGAGCCTTAGAACATCGATTTGTGTCCTGCCACACCCTTTTTCAGTTTTTTTTTATTTTTTTGACAGTAATTAGCTTGGATTTGCGATATGAAGCCTGCATGTTAACTGTATTTTAGAAAGCTTTTATCCAATCTTCAAACGTCAATAAATTCTGACGACAGACCACATGAGTAGAGAGACAGGAAACCTGAGAAAATTTTTTTCTACTCCACAGCAGTGGACAGTTCTCTGCCTCAGCCAGTTAAGTGCAGATAAATACACTGGAGAAATAAATGCTAGATGGGCTCAAAACAAGAGCAAAAAGGGCTGGGAGGCAGTAGGGCCGGAGGAATGTATCACCCCAAATGGGACACAATCTATGTCTTGGGCTGCGGAGTATGGTGAGCAACCCTACTTTTTCTCTCTATACACCCTCCTTCTTTCATGATAGATGCTTTAATTTTTTTCTCATGAAGAGCTCCATGATCAGCAGCAGAAAGGGAGAGAAACAGAAAAGAGGCGTAAGGAGTGACAGCCGAGTTCAACAAGCAGAAGAACAGGGCAGTGGTTACTGCCGTCTCAGTGGTCAGCTACCACTCTAAGCACTCATTCTCCTGAACGATACTGAGCTGCCCTTGGCCTTGGCTACCACCCTTCTCAAACTACTTCAAGACAGAATGCATTTCAAGACAAAATTACTGTGTGGATTTTGAAGCATTTGGAACATTTCACATCTTTAAACAAAATTACCTCAATCATAAAAGAACTAGTGCTCTTCTATGATAAACTAAACTAGCCATGTCTAATTCATATAATTTTCACATAATATCATCCTACTTTGTATCATAGCATAGGAGCAGCCATACAGGGATAGCATAAACATTCATGTTGCTCAGTATCATGTGGAGCACTATCCTTCCAGTGGAGATAAAAACAGTGCCGGAGAAGGCACTATTTTTACCTGAGAAGGTAAAAAAAAAAAGAGTAATCATAAAAATATAGTGCTTCCCACTCTTTAGTGCTCCAAACTCCAGCTATTTTCAGCCCAGAGAACTTTCTGAGCAGAACATAGTTCCATATGTGTCACCACTTCTAGAGATTTCTCTTCCGTTTACTTGACCTGACTCTGCTTGTATTCTAATGGGTCATGAACTGGTGTCTGCTTGTGTATTAAAAATAGAATTTGGCCTATTATTTTCTTCTGGGTGCACACACACTTCAGCAGCATTATATGTGCATTTTGTCTCTTACCAGAACTCGAAGTGAAAAGGCTCTTCCTTTCAAGTATGTTGCACTGGGAGTTTGAGATTCATAAAATGATAAAATTTAAGACCATGCCCTCTTGAAATGCTGATCAATCTGCACCTGCTGTGTAGACTAAGGTTAATATCTGTAAGGAACTCTTTCTGTGGACTTTCAAACAGAAGCATTAACAGTACAGACAGTTGCAAAGGTACATCCTGATTGGCCATGGTTAGAAAATATTTACTGTTTCTTTCTTATTCAGTAAAAAGTTCAGATGTATGAAGCTCTGTATTAAGATTTATTCTATAAAAAAGGAATCTTCATTAGAATCAAATGTAAAAATATTGCCTTATTTCTTATGGTCCCTACTTAAAGATTCACTACCGGACAAAATATTGAAGGAAATGTACCCGAAAATATTATTATTGCTGATATTGTTTCAACCATATTCATTACCTAAAGAGGCTTTTAGCAGTAGGCAGGTTAACACGACCTCCAGATATCTCTTTAAACTTGAATGGTTCTATAATTTTGTATGTCTAAGTAGAAAAATACCTCAGCCAACTAAGCAAAACAACAACAGCAAACAAAACCAAACAAAAATACCTCAGCCAACCAACCAACCCACCGAAAAAACCCAAGCTAAGCCCAAAACCAAATCAATTTATAAAGTGGTCTAAAAGTGCTGATAACTGCTAAGACACTATCTTATATTCTAAATTACCAGATTTTATTCAGGCAATCTAGCCTTGACATTAAGTTGTGAAATTGAATATGAAGATATTCTAGATTAAAATCTTTATTTTGAAGTCCTTATTACCCTAATCAAAAAAAGACTAAATAGTTGTAGTGTAAGCAGGACACAAAATGATGAACTGAATAAATCAAGTGTTCAAAAGTAGAGTGAGTAAACAGAAAGTCAGACACTGCTTTAAACAATATTTCATGTCGAATTTCTCGGAAGACAAGAGTGTGTAGATGTCAATGGAACTTCTAATACACACTCTAAATTTCCAGTTTAGGGACTACTGATTTTTAGACTACAGATTTATTTAGTTTCTTGTCCAGAGAAGAGAAAAGATCTAAAAATTTGAATGATTTGCTCCACAGAAAAGCCACACCAAAATAAAGAAAAAAAGACAGAAAAATGAAGGGATGTAAAATGCAAAACACTAGATAGGTTTATCAACCATATTTACAGACTTATTTGCAAATTTCTCCTGTTTGTGAAAACAACCTCAGTGTAACATTCAACAACCAGCTGTGATGAATATTGCCGTTATTCAGTGGCACCTTTAATTATAACATGTGTGGTTTGTTACAGGACTTTCTGTTGGTCCTTCAAATCGGCTGAGCATTTTAAAAAGACTACTGTATGAATAATCAATGGAAGTGCATGCTAACAGGTAGAAAAGTATCTACAGTATACATTTTCAGTATTGCAGACTTGTAAGTATTTTGTGAATACTATTAGTTGTCCAAATATTATTTGTTGGAATGAAACTGACCCAGCTCTGTCATGTGCCACTGCTCTCCAAGCTAAACCCTTTCTTTGAAGGATTGTATGGAACTTAACTGGTGCATAAACTTCATGTTTATTGTTAATAAAGATGGAAATTGCATGTGGAGCAAATACTGTACTTAACACTGTTACCTCACTCAATTACCAGCTGAATTAATTACCTTGTTCTTCCTTTTCTGTTATTAAATTACTATTTTTCTAGCACTCTGATAGAATGTTTTCCTGTCTAATAAATACAACTTTCAGGTCCTTGATGGAGAATTGTTTGTTTAAAACCCCTTCTTTGCCATATATAGTTTTTATCATCTTTAGTTTACCTCAAAACCTCTACTTCATTTGTGGGGTTAATTTATACAATTGACCAAGTTACTACTCTATATCTCCAGGGTCCTTTTGCTACTGTCTTCAGTTATTTATCTCACTGTGAATGATAGGATTTTGGTTCTTACTTGCTAAATAGAGAAAAAAATGCTATTCATGGAAGTGTTCAAAAAGATTTCTCGTTATTACTTGTTTGTCATGAATGAATATGGCTTCAGACCTCTCTTCCCTTGGACCCCTTTACTGTATATGCCTAAGTTAAAAAATCACTCAAAGAATTTTACATGGTGTTTACTTATGTTAACCTGTGTGTAATAAATAAACTATATGAATTTTTATAACTTTAATCATAAAAAAATACATTTCAAAAAACCCTGGAGGAAGTCTCATATCTAATTGCAGTGGGTAAGTTTATTCTTGTCTTCATAATTTTCTTCCATTATATTTGCAAGGAAAAATGTGCTGAATATTGTGAAGTTTTGTGAAAGGGAAGACTAACCAATCAAATTTTACTAAAAAAAAAAAAAAAAAAAAAAAAAAAAAAAAAAAAAAAAAAAAAAAAAT
>VZRS01014843.1:19516-75189 GCA_013398055.1 Ifrita kowaldi
AAAAAAGAAAAAAAGAAAAAGAAAAGAAAATTTCTGGGTGTTTTTCAAAACGTGTTTTAAAATGTGAAAGGCTTTAACAGTAATGAATCGTTCTGAAACTAGGAGTTCTGTAAATAAAGCTAGTATTTTCCTTTCTTTCTTATTTTAAGTGTGAAAGTAAATAACCTCTGCTTGTTTTATGATATTTACCTTGTCTGTCATTATGAGCCCAGTTTGTAATTCTCTTTTTTAATTTATACTATACACATTCCAAGCAATGTTTTTTTTCCAATTGCATTTGTTGAATTTTTGTAAAGAGACTTCACATTATTTTTTATTAGCTATTAGAACTCACAAAACAGTTTCTCCTGCAGAAGCCAATCTTTAGTTTAGAGGAGCCAAGTTCTTGCAATTTATTATGCAACTTTTTATGAAAGTGAGTCAACTATAGCTATCAGAGATTGCACTTACTGGCATATTACACTTTACAGATATCCTAGCACAAAAAAACCCAAACACATGAGTTTTGAAAAACCAAGTCAAAGTTACTACTGAATAAAGCTTAAAACGTAAATTCTTTTTATATAAAATTTAATGAAACGACTTAAAATTTAATGAAAGAACTAAGGCAAGTTGTGCTATTGCACGTTCAATATATGATTTTAAGAGTATACTCACTGCAAAAATTTAGTCATAAATGCTCACTACATCTTACACACGCTTTGAATGGTAAAGCAGCATGGTGTAAACATACGGATTATTAAATGCAGAAAGTCATGATGCTGAGTGCACTGTTAGCTCTTTTTCTCCCTGTCCATCCCTCTGTGGCTCCCTCCATCTTTGCCCACAGCCTAGGACCCCATGTATGGTCACTGGGGCTGTCAGCCAGTCACTGGGCCAGCTACACTGCAGCAGGGCCAGTATCCAGCTCCCGCTGCAGGTCGATATTCCAGCCAGGTGTCAGCATATCCCGATTTGGCATTTTAACTTGTTAAATTTCATCCCATTAATCACAGCCCAAAACTCCAATCTATATAGATCCCTTTGCATAGCATCCTGTCCCTCAAGAGAGTCAATAGCACCGCCCAGTTTGGAATCATCAGCAAACTCATTAATGGTGCATTCAACTCCTTCACTCAGATCACTGATATACAGATGGAATAGGACTGGCCCTGGAACTGTACCCTGAGAAACATCTCTGGTGACCAGTCGCCAAACAGATGTGGTTTCATTCATCACAGCCCTCTGAGCTCTGCCCTTCAGCCAGTTCTTCACCCAGTGCACTGTGAAGTCTCACACACATCCGCTAGCTCCTTCAGAATGCTAGGATAAATTCCATCAGTTACATGGACTTGTAAACTTTCAGTTGATACAGCCAGTCCCTTACAATTTCAGTGTTCAAAAATGGAGAGTCAAAAATGTTCCCACAAATCATGGTCCTCCAGCTTGGGACAGGACAGCCCAAGCTCTGCTAGTATTGTTAAAGACTGAAACAGAAAAAGCGTTGCATGCCTTCTCTTTTTCTTCATCCCTATTTGTCACATGACCTTCCTCAACAAATATTCGTCCAAGGCTTACATTCCACCTCCTCTTGCTATTAACAAACCTCAAAAAGTCTGCTGATGAATCAGCAACCACGGCGAAATCATTCTTCTTGGACTGATGCTTGTCCTCTTCCTAAGGTTATCTCAGGTACTACACTGAGATACCCACCACAAAGGTATGACCATCCCCCACTGAGTAAGAGGTATGGTTAAAGTCAGCCAGACTCCAACTAAACACAAATAAAGAGTATAAAAGTGAATTAGGAATGGGGAAGAGTTGGAGAAGACTCCATCATAACCTCTGGAATCAGTCGGCAGGCTAAACCTGTCTTCTTCCCCACAGGGAAACCTATTGGGTAAGAACCATACTCAGTGAGCGCTGAATGATGATCTCAAGCCAGTTTTTATTGGGTACTAGAGCTTGTCTGCATAGTGCTTTGAATTAGTATGTTGCTTTAAATATGTTTTTGCAGTCAGATGCTATCGCCGAAAGTCTTTGAACCTCAATCTGTCACAATTTTATTAATTAAGAGTGTTATTCTGTAAACTGCCAATGTGAGTCCTTCAAGAGCACTGACAGTCACTGGCAGAGTGTAAAGGTGTGGAGACCCAGGAGGGGGTCTCTCTGTTTGGAGTGTGACCCTGAGCAAGTTGGTGGAGCCGCCCTCTGATCTGTGAACTGTTCAGTGAAGGTCCTCATAGCAGGACATTGACAGAATGGTTGGGCACAAGAGTCTTGGATCTCCTGGGGCTCTGACAGACTGATCAAACACTAATGGTTTGAATAAATCTACCCTTTTCATGTGACAGAGCAGGCAAAGTAAACTCACGTAACTGAAACAATTGTCTTTAGGCTCATAGGCAAAGCTTCACTGACTTGAAATACCTTGAAAGGAAAGATTATTTTCCTCTTTTCCTCAGTACTTCTAGCATTCTGCCAAAATCTCTGAACTACCAACATATCAGTTTATAACATTTTCATATCTCAATTGCCTTGACTGAGACCTAGTAGCCTCTGCTCATATTTTTGTTGCACATACTGTTCCAAAGTTAAAGAGATTATTAGTAACTACTCATACTGTCATAAAATGTCTTTAATCAATGAATATATTATAATCCAAAATAAAGTGAAACTCTCACGTAATAAATCTATTAAGCTCTCTGAGAGAATATACTCTTCCACAATTCAGCAAAAAATCGCTTCTCAAAGGCCTTTTCACATTCAGAATGCAGATAATCTGTAAACCTACATAATTCAGATATAATACCCTCAATAAACCCGATGAGAGCTATAACTGTTTCAAGAATCTACCATTCTTTCTTGCTTGTTCCCTGTTTTCTGTTACAAATAAGCATTTCTATTAATAAACACTCCTGTTAGAATGAAATTTACTGGCAAAGTTTATATATATTTCTTTAAACTTACTATAGCAAAATTTATATATATTTCTGACTAATTTTTTTATGAAGATTTACAATGTTACTATCAAGGCAGAGCACTGATTTTTTTCTGGTAAATATTTGCACAAGGGTCAACATCTACCACCAAAAGTATAAAAACCTTTGCCTTCTGAATTACATACATTTTAACAGAAAATTCACAACATGAAAGGAAGAGCTAGAATTCTAACCTTGAACACATATATAAAATACATTCATTGAACTCATTTGAACTCCAAATTGATTTTTGCTAAACATCACTCAAGGCTAAGTGAATTTTAGTTAAAGAGTTAGTATGGCATCATCTGTCCCTCTAACAAGGATGTCAAAAATAGCCTCTGGTCTGCTTCCAACTGAGCTCTTATCTTTTGCAGAAACCCATCTGCTGTAACATCAATGAAGATCATTTTTTTCCCCAAGTATTTTTCAAATGCATTGATGTTTATCTTAGGTACTGTAATTTGTATGTGTATTAAATTCACCTATTACTTTACAGTTGTCAGTTAACTGTAGACAACAAAAATAATTTTTTTAAGGTCCCTGTAATTAATTTAAGGGAGATTTGTAAACCAAAGCAATTTTAAGTATTTCTTTCCGTTGATATCTGAATTCCTTAATAGAGTGACTAGTTTCTCTAGTGAAGCTTATAAGAGAGGAGAAGGATGCTCCTGGAGATACTGGATCANAACTAAACACAAATAAAGAGTATAAAAGTGAATTAGGAATGGGGAAGAGTTGGAGAAGACTCCATCATAACCTCTGGAATCAGTCGGCAGGCTAAACCTGTCTTCTTCCCCACAGGGAAACCTATTGGGTAAGAACCATACTCAGTGAGCGCTGAATGATGATCTCAAGCCAGTTTTTATTGGGTACTAGAGCTTGTCTGCATAGTGCTTTGAATTAGTATGTTGCTTTAAATATGTTTTTGCAGTCAGATGCTATCGCCGAAAGTCTTTGAACCTCAATCTGTCACAATTTTATTAATTAAGAGTGTTATTCTGTAAACTGCCAATGTGAGTCCTTCAAGAGCACTGACAGTCACTGGCAGAGTGTAAAGGTGTGGAGACCCAGGAGGGGGTCTCTCTGTTTGGAGTGTGACCCTGAGCAAGTTGGTGGAGCCGCCCTCTGATCTGTGAACTGTTCAGTGAAGGTCCTCATAGCAGGACATTGACAGAATGGTTGGGCACAAGAGTCTTGGATCTCCTGGGGCTCTGACAGACTGATCAAACACTAATGGTTTGAATAAATCTACCCTTTTCATGTGACAGAGCAGGCAAAGTAAACTCACGTAACTGAAACAATTGTCTTTAGGCTCATAGGCAAAGCTTCACTGACTTGAAATACCTTGAAAGGAAAGATTATTTTCCTCTTTTCCTCAGTACTTCTAGCATTCTGCCAAAATCTCTGAACTACCAACATATCAGTTTATAACATTTTCATATCTCAATTGCCTTGACTGAGACCTAGTAGCCTCTGCTCATATTTTTGTTGCACATACTGTTCCAAAGTTAAAGAGATTATTAGTAACTACTCATACTGTCATAAAATGTCTTTAATCAATGAATATATTATAATCCAAAATAAAGTGAAACTCTCACGTAATAAATCTATTAAGCTCTCTGAGAGAATATACTCTTCCACAATTCAGCAAAAAATCGCTTCTCAAAGGCCTTTTCACATTCAGAATGCAGATAATCTGTAAACCTACATAATTCAGATATAATACCCTCAATAAACCCGATGAGAGCTATAACTGTTTCAAGAATCTACCATTCTTTCTTGCTTGTTCCCTGTTTTCTGTTACAAATAAGCATTTCTATTAATAAACACTCCTGTTAGAATGAAATTTACTGGCAAAGTTTATATATATTTCTTTAAACTTACTATAGCAAAATTTATATATATTTCTGACTAATTTTTTTATGAAGATTTACAATGTTACTATCAAGGCAGAGCACTGATTTTTTTCTGGTAAATATTTGCACAAGGGTCAACATCTACCACCAAAAGTATAAAAACCTTTGCCTTCTGAATTACATACATTTTAACAGAAAATTCACAACATGAAAGGAAGAGCTAGAATTCTAACCTTGAACACATATATAAAATACATTCATTGAACTCATTTGAACTCCAAATTGATTTTTGCTAAACATCACTCAAGGCTAAGTGAATTTTAGTTAAAGAGTTAGTATGGCATCATCTGTCCCTCTAACAAGGATGTCAAAAATAGCCTCTGGTCTGCTTCCAACTGAGCTCTTATCTTTTGCAGAAACCCATCTGCTGTAACATCAATGAAGATCATTTTTTTCCCCAAGTATTTTTCAAATGCATTGATGTTTATCTTAGGTACTGTAATTTGTATGTGTATTAAATTCACCTATTACTTTACAGTTGTCAGTTAACTGTAGACAACAAAAATAATTTTTTTAAGGTCCCTGTAATTAATTTAAGGGAGATTTGTAAACCAAAGCAATTTTAAGTATTTCTTTCCGTTGATATCTGAATTCCTTAATAGAGTGACTAGTTTCTCTAGTGAAGCTTATAAGAGAGGAGAAGGATGCTCCTGGAGATACTGGATCAAATTTAGTCCAGCAGGAAGAATATACAACTTCATTGGGTATTATGTGCAGTTTCATTTCAGCTGAAATTATCTATACCTGTGAAATTTACGGTTTGTAAATACAACAAGAAAATCATGCCATTGTCACAACCAGAAGCAATGGGCACAACTGAAACACAGGAGGATACGTCTGAACATAGAGGAAAAGTTTTAACTGTGAGGGTTGTGAACATACATACAGGTAACTCAGAGACGTTGTGGAGATAGTCAAAAGCCATCTGGACATAACCCTGGACAAAAGCCTCGAGATGGCCCTGTCTGAACAGAGGTGGGGTTTGACCTTGATGACTTTCCAGCTTCAACCTATTCTGTGAATGAAACAATGACCTAAGATGTTCATGTAAAGTAAGATAGAGCAAAAAATGGAAGAAAATTACGCCATACTTGTCAGCTGCGTTGTTGGACTCGAAGATCAGCAATGTAGGGATTAATTTCACTTTTTTCCCTAAGTTCCATGAGTATTTTTAAAATTAAATTGGTTCCTCTTCTATTCAGAACTCTCATCTATAAAATAAGAAGAATATTTGTCTCTCTTACTGGCATGTTGATTAATTCATGCACCTGAAGGTATTTTACAGAAGCTGCTAGAAAACCACTAAATTTATTAATGGTAAAATGAATACAAAATAGTTGTAGTAAAACTGGAAAAGAAGTTAAAATGAGGGAGATTCAGTGGGAACAGGGACTGTTTTGAAGATTTGGTTGCACAGCTGAAGATTTTTTCTGCATTGCTAATTTGAAGTAAAACATAAATATTCCTTATTTGCCTTTGTACACACATAATATATCAAAATAGGTCTGGTAAAAGAAGTTAAGTTTTACTTCAGGGTGAAGTACATGTACATCTAGCCTCAGTATTGAAAAAATAATGAGTCATGCAATACTCCTAGGGAGGTAGCAGTAACTATTTCACCTTCAAGACCTGACTACCTGTTGCATCTCTCTTTGGATGATACAATATTGAATTAAACAACCAATTATTCTATCAACCAGAAGAATCCTAAATTGGATGTCTGATCCATTCTTAGTATCCTGCTTAATACAATTTAGACAGATTCAAAGATCCCACCTTGGGTATATTTATAACCCTTACTTATTTAGAACTCCTTACCATACTTGAAATTCAAACACTTACTTTTA
The DNA here is from genome assembly GCA_013398055.1 of Ifrita kowaldi. Lineage (NCBI taxonomy): Eukaryota > Metazoa > Chordata > Aves > Passeriformes > Cinclosomatidae > Ifrita > Ifrita kowaldi. Next base: position 26,243 of record VZRS01014843.1, read on the forward strand.
GCTATTTGTTGATTCTCTGCCTCAATTTTTAATTTTTTTAACAATTCAAGTTTAGGCCCAAGCAGTAGATATTTATTAGGAAAATAAAAGGAGTAAAAACTCCCCCCTCTCATTACTAAATATAAATTTTTCATATTCAAGGGGAAAAAGCAATGTCTACACAACTTCTTCAAGCTTTCTCAACATTAGAAGTTCAATAGATAAAAGATAATAGATTGCAGATCAACATTTCTACCTAATCCATGGCAACTGTCCATTTGTCATAGGAAACATAATGTAATTCCATTTAGCTTAGCCTGCCTCTCACTGAGGGAAACTTAAACTAGTATCCGAGGGTAATGGGACTGCACAGTCAGGAAAACAGACTAGAAATTAAAAACAAAGGAAATTCTAAAGGAAAAACAGCAGTACAGGAAAAAAAATGTTTCTCAGATTAAGACAAGAAGTGCTTGGGATGGGACACTTCATTGGGGCGAGGAGCAGGTGCACAGGTGTGGTTGAATCCTTGAAAGCAAAGGGAATCTGTGATGCAGCAGGTGCCAAGTATTATTCAAGCTACTGCCATCAAGACGAGCCACGTAACCATACTGTTTGTAAAATAGGGGTGATTACATCATCATTTGTTGCTATCAAAATAGTAAGAGTTCATCTAAGAATAATTCATCTTCATTTACCTCTGGAACAGATATCCAGCTCCATCCCTCCCCCAATAAACATCCATTGAATGTGAGAGAGATACAGCTAAAATGATTGCTAAAGGGAGGTGAATTTTCCTTCATAAATAGTAATAAAAAGTTGATAATTTCTCTGCATATTTTTAAAAAGTGCACTTATTATTTTTATTTTATGAATTATTCAGAAAATACATAAAAGCCTTTTTTGTGCTTAAAATGAAACAACTCAGGAAGTATTGCTAACAAAAAAGGTTAAGAAATAAGCTGGGTAGAAGAAGCTTGGCTCTCAATAAATATTAATCCCTATTGCATTAAAAAATGTAAACTTAATTTTATACTTCATGTAATACAGTAGGGCCAGACTGGAGGGACAGAGATGCAGCATCTGAAAATTTTGACTTTGCTTTCTACTGCTCTGCAAATTTTCTAGGTACTTACTGCAGCCTATTCTATCCAGTTAAGCCTCACACTCTGAGGAAACACTTGTCTTCTCTTCCAGTGCCCAGTCAACTGTTTTACAATGGAAAAAGACAATCTGGAATAAGGGATTACTCCAGCTGTGTAAGTATTAATGAGCCGTTTGCTTTATGTTCATACACCTAGATTTCCTTTTATAACATCAGTAAGAATGTGGCTTTACATCACTGAAATTGCAACCACATACAGGAATGTAGTAAAACTCCTGAACTAGGGATAAGGTAATCATAATGATGAATTTGAATGCTTCCATGCATGTAAACTCACAAAGCTTACAAACTACAGATACACAAAATCCCTACAGAATACTCCTATAATATTTTTAATAACTCAAGAGATTGAATGGTAAAAGGTTTTATGGCCCCAGTTTGTGGACACAATGTAACACGGTGGAAAAAAGCAGAAAATGCATAAACCATGTAAACAAACTTTCAGGTGGTGAGGTTTATATTGTTGGAGGGAATACATAATCTGTTGAGGGCAGCTCTAGTAGCTGCTGTATTCAGTAACTGACCTTCTTTATTGCTACAGGGAGACAGCACAAAACTTCTGCGGTAACAATGAAAAAAGTATCATAAAACACGGACTGAAAGACTTACATCTAGTAAGATTATGGAGAGATATTTTGTGAAGAAGATGAATGGTGCTTTTTCAGTAGTATATTGTGGAGAATATCTGTACTGTGGTAGGTATGAATATTAAATAAAAATTATAAAAGCAATGAAAGGTGAGAATTTTTGTCATACTTGAAGTTGGGTTTTATTTGCGCAGTGTAACAAAGCTTTCCAAACGTTGTAGAAACCAGAATTGTGCTTTTATATCCCTTTTGCTCAAAATTTAATAGTATAGTTTGCACTTTTTTAATATAAATCCTATTAAGGATAGTGCATTAACTGAATTGGCCATACCACCATTTTTCTCAGGTAATCACCAAATTTTCAGAATGCAAAACTGTGAAGATCTGCTATCATGAAATTGTATTTCAAAAGGTGAGGTAATGTTAATGTGTTCCATACTTGAAATTTTTTTCTAGGAGTAAAGAGAATATTTTAAAATATTTTGCAATTACTCAGATGTTTGTGCATGTTTTTCAAAAAAGTAGCAATCTTTTGTCATCTCTCATTTTTTTATAAAGTACTTAAACAAGTAATTATGAAAACAGCTTTTTCTGACATTGACATTAGAGGCTATTTAGTACTCACAAATGGAACATCTGTAACAGTTGGAATTATTAAGTAAATACAAGAGAAAATGAATCATTAACACCACATACAGTGCTTCTTCTGACTTATTTTCAGTTAAAGACATTTTATACATGAAATTAATTACATTTTAAAAAGTCATTGCTCTATTTTCACAAGATGCTTCAGAGTAATAGTTGCAATCACTATATTTCCCTAAATTTTGCAATAACATATCTCATTAATTAGAACTACCTTAGCTTTCTTAAAATGGGCTAGCCAGTGTTTCTGCTCCTATGTGTTTAGCTTCTGTCTGTCTTAATAATTTGTCCTTTTGTCAACTCTTTAAATAACTATTCACATATTCAGTTGTTGATGTGGAAGTTATCTAAATATTTTTCTCAGCTAGATAATAGGATTCCAGTGGTTTGTTGTTGTTTTTTCAGGTAAGGTTTTGTTTTCTTTTTTCTTTTTCTTTTTTTTTTTTTTTAATATCAAGTTATCTTATAATAAAAAGATTCTTAAATTCCTAAATTCTTTTTTTCTGTTCCCCCCCACCACTCTCCATTTTATTGATAAAGCTGCCTGCACTATCTACCTCTTTAAAAACTTGCCATTGATTGGATAATGACAAACCATGAAACTTAATGAAGGAATAATAGTATTCTTAATAGTTCTATTTATTGCCCCTGTGGTTAGGTTTTCACAGGAAATACACTCATTTCTCTATAAAAACTTACGAAAAACAGACTTGGACTCTTCACTGCACCCTGGTGACTTCTGAATCCAATTCAACTGGTTGTTGAAGCTAAACGCAGAATTTTGCAGAGTTTTAATTATAACTGGGGAATATCAGTATTTTTTGTTATATTGCCAGAGGTATGAATTTCTGTCTGTTCCTGTAGAATCGTAGCTTCAGGAGTCATCTACAACTGTAACATTGTGGTATAATCCCTCCCTTCACATTTTATCTCTCCTGAGTTGTATTTTGTGTGGAATGCTTAGTAGAGATAGACTGCTGATTAAGCTATCAGAATTGTTAGCAGGAAACAAAATACCACCACATTAAGCAGCACTCCATAGCAGTAACTAATAAGTTAATGTAAATAAATGCAGTAAAGACTGTACCCCACCATGATAAATCCGTTGTACATTCACTCTTAATGTCAGAGCAGTTACAAGGTTTGTATGCAGGGTATTCAATTTTTTAAGACATCTGGGTTTTTTGGTTTTGTTCTTAAACAATTATCTTCCCAATCTTCACAGTCTATATTCTCAAAGTAACTCTTTGAATCTGGACTAGCCTGTATAGGTGCTCAGAAGTCGACATTTTAAGAATTTCTCCTCTTATGTAGATGTCAGCTATTTAATATACTGAGATCTCACATTTCTGATATGCAAAAATATATTATAGCAATGGAGATAATATTGCATATTCTTTGCCGTTTACAAAAGAGAAGGCAAATTAAAGAATGCTTTCTCCTCTTTTGGTGTCTCCCCTTAAAAATCAGATTCAAAGTGGAACTGCCTTCTTACCTTTAAGGAAGACTGTAGTCTCATCCTCAGAAACGTTTTGAAAGGGAGATTAATTTCCAAATTGCAACCTCTTGCTTATACTATGCGATCCATTTCCCAAAGTCTTCTTTCTTTCAATCACTAGATTGCAGTGTTATTGAGTAACAAAATTAAGGCAGTCCTAGGAAAAAATAATAATAATTAAAAAAAGAGTCTTCTAGGTTAGAATGACTATTGAAATCTCAGAAAGAAGGTCACTAAATGATCTACAGCTATTAGCTACCTCATCCTGAAAATTATCTATCCTCATATTACTTTTCTTGCAGATTCTTCTGTTCTCAAAGTCTTAAATACAGTAACACTGATGCAGTCATCTGTCAAGCTGTAGTCCCTTACAAGTACAAAGTCTGGTGATGGTACGACTTCCACCAGCCTCCTGTGAACTTCATGATCTGCCTGTTCTTCCTAGTTAGATAGTCTGTAACAGACAGGACACCCATCCTGCTGACCTTTCCCTTGATCTTTACCCACAACCACTCAACCTTGTCATTATTATCCTTGATTCCAATATGATCAAGCACTCCCTAACATACAGGACCACCCCATTACCTCTCCTGCTTCGCCTATCTCTTCTAAAGAGCTTGTAACCACCCATTGCAGCACTCCAGTTGTGAGAGCCATCCACCACATTTCCGTGCTGGCTATGTCAGAGTTTCCTGCTGCACCAATGCTTCCAGCTCCTCCTGTTTGCTACCCGTGCTGGGTGCTTTGGTGCAGACGCACTTCAGCTGGGCTGCCAATTTCAGCTCCAACACTGGCATGACACCCCTCTGCTCATCTCCAGTGGGCCTGGCTGTATTCTCATCCCCCTTTAAACCCAGTTTAAATCCCTCTCAATCAGCCCTGCCCTCTCATGGGCCATAACCCTTTTTTCTGTTTGAGACAGGTGGACCCCATTTGTTGTCAGCTGTTGTCGTTGCTGTGTAATCCCCACCATGATCAAAAAAGCAAATTTCCACCCACAGCATCATCATCTGCATATATTAAGCAGTCCAATTATCCTGTTCCTTTCAATATTTGCCCCTGGTACTGAAGGGATTGAGGAGAACACATCCTATGCATGGACTCCTTTGTCCAGATCTCCCAGTGCCCTGAAGTTTGCTGAGTTTCAGTCCATTTTATGAATGACTTGTTTTGTACATACATTTCATTTACCCTCTCAGCAGTGGTAGCTAGCTAAATGCACACTATTAAATGCTATTTTTGTACTGAAATTTGCTTATATGGAAGTGCCACAGTGGCAAATTGAGTATAACCTTCCTAGGGGACACAGTTTCTGAAGAGAAGAAGACTGCACAGAAAGGTGGATATGGGTGTTTGGAGGGCTACAGTCAGCTGCTGCCTGAGAAAAGAGGAAGGCTGGGGCGAGTTTACAGGCCTTTCAATAACCACTGATGCTTTTAACTCCGAGTCCTTAAAAACCTTCTTTCTTTAGTAGGGAGGGAACCAAAAATTAAGAAGGTCTCTACTGAGATTTTATTGTTAGATTACCAGTCAAATTACTGCTAAACACCTTTAGTTACACAAAATTGTACCAGAAAGCCCAGCAATCAAGACATTGTGGCTGAGTTTTGTCTTTACAAACAAATCTTTTTGCCTAGCACAGTATTTGTGATTGTTGATACTTGCATATCTAGCTTTGAACACAGGCTGCTCAGTCATCAATAAATTAGACTTTAAAGCCCCTTTTCATGTAGTCTTTAGATGTAACTTTCTAAGTGTCCTTGTCAAAATAGAGGGAATATTTTTGCAAGGACAAAATATATGTAAATTAAAGCGTCTTGGATGATCCTCTGGATGTCACCAGGGCTGCATAATTTTTATGCAGTTTTCATTCTATTTTAAGCTAAGTGTTATAACATTCCTTTGTAAAAATGCTTAGTTTAATTTTGAATCTATTATTTTCTATTTGGTCAGCACTGTCTACCTTTCTGGGATTTAACATAAAAGCACCTGAAAAAATAATGAAGCCTTTTCTTGAATCTCTGAAATTGTAACACTGCTGAGGAAAGTGGGACAGAGATTCAATTAGTGTTCTTTTACCTCACACAAGTCAAGTAAAGGACAAGGAGGTTTGAAAAACCAAAACAATAAATAGGAGTATTGCTGATTGGAATAGGTTATTTGTTGATAACATAAAGATATTCATTAAAGCCTGTGTCTAATGCGAGCCACAACTCAAAAATCTTGTTTTAACATTCTTCCAACTACTCACCATGAGATTTAGTATGAAACTGTAGGGAACTAAGTACCAATTTTAAATAAAAAACCCAAAATATCATAAACGTAGAAGCTGCAAGACTCGAAAGGCAAATTTTGAAAGGGCAGTGCTGTCCTACTATCCTATAAAAAAAAAAGAAATATTAGCAAACACTTCCAGACAGCACCATTTTCATCTCTGTTGAGGTTCAATGAAAACACTTTGTTCTGTTACAAGCACAGTTTCCTGCTGAAATCATTTTTAGTGGAAAATTTTCACCCCTTTTTACTTACAGTTTGTGCATGGTTTCACTGCTGAAGGCACAGAAGTATAAACATTGCAATTCTAAACACTGAAAGGTGGATGTAAAGTTTTCACGTTCCAAAGGAAATAGAGGGCGGTATCTGGAAGACTAGCAATACAAAGTCACAGAATCCTATAATCATAGAATCTCCTGAGCTGGAAAGGACCCACAAGGATCATCAAAGTTCAGTCTGTCCCGGCACAGGACAGCTCCAAGGATCACACGATGTGCCTGAGAACATTGTCTGAGTGCTTCTTGAACTCAAGCAGTCAGCCTTGGTGCTCTGACCACTTCCCTGGGGAGTCTGTTCCAGTGTCCAGCCACTCTCTGGGTGAAGAACTCTTTCCTAATATCGATCCTAAACCTTCCCTAACTCAGCTTCATGCCATTCCCTCAGGTCCTGCCACTTCACCACAGAGAAGAAATCAATGCCTGTGCTTCCACTTCCCCCCACGAGGAAACTGTGGTCTGCAATGAGGTCTCCCCTCAGTCTCCTCCAGGCTGAACAGGCCAAGAGGCCTCAGCCACTCCTCATTTGGCTTCCCCTCAAGGCCCTTTGTCATCTTAGCTGCTCTCCTTCGGACACTTTCTAGTAGTTTAATATCTTTCTTTTACTATGGCACCCAAAACTGCCCCCAGCACTCGAGGTGAGGCTGCCCCAGTGCAGAGCAGAGCAGGACAATCCCCTCCCTTGCCCAGCTGACGATGCTGTGCCTGATGCACCCCAGGACAGGGTTGGCCCTCCTGGCTGCCTGGGCACTGCTGACTCAGATTTAACTTGCCATCGACCAGGACTCCTAAATCCTTTTCTGTGGAGTTGCTCACCAGCATCCAGTTCCCTAGTCTGCACATACATCCAAGGCTGGATGTAAATATAAAATGTAGAGGATGTACAAACATAACTGAAAGAGTTCAACTCTCCAGACCATGACTATTTTCCTGTCTTTAAATTGTAATATTTCAGAAATACTGCTAATATATCTCAGCTTTGAGAGATGCTATTTTCCTAAGCTTCACCAGAACAACCTATGTCACCCTGGCTAAAAGGTAACTTCCTGCTTTATTATTAAATGTGACTTTACCACTCATTTAATAATAAAAAGACATTAAGGTAAAGGAACTGTGATGCTAACAGCCTCTATTGCCTATCTTGGAATGCTTATTTAAACTCCTTCTTTCTATTAATGGATTTTAAGTTTCAATATTTCATTTAGAATTGTCAGTGCTTGCAAAAATATAATAAAAGTAATTATGTGTATTAGGGATAAATACTAACATGGAAGATGAAAGATAGCTGTGTTTTTTAGTTGAGATGCATTTTATTAAAAAAATTCACAGTATGTTGTACATTATGTTACTGGCGTAATATTTTATCTTCAGTTCTCAGGTTTATTTGTGGCTTAACAATAGGTGTAAATTATTATATTTGCCTACCGCAAAAATGTTGAGACATTTAGCATTAGCATTAGTGTGGGGAAAATGTTTTTCATTTCTGATTATTTAATGTTGTAAAGTTATTCTGATTTTAGTTGCGTATAATTGTTAATAACATTTACTCACGTATGGAAAACAGCAGGAACATGAGAGCACTCAGACTACCCAAGTACCATCTGATAGATCACCCAGACCTCCTAAGAAACAGCTGTAAATTTACAGATTTTCTGGTCCGATATTCTACATGGGTTATAGAAGATCTCAGATCATGACGTCCATCATAATTCTAATAATGTAATGTCTTAGACATGATTTTATCTTTTTTGGTATAGTTTTCTCATTGGTGAGTACTACAGAACTGACTAGTTTAGTGATTCCTATCTTAAATCTATTAATAGATGTTATTTCCTTTTTCCTGTGGTACCATTTGGACTTTCTGCCTTTGTGCTCTATATATTCTTTCATACGTTGTTATACTCTGAATAGCTTTGTGCCTACTTCAATTTCCAAACATCTTTCTAGAAATAAGTACCCAGAATTATATTAAATACTCCAGATGAGATTTCATTATGGTTTTTTTTTTTTTTCACTGATATTGCCTGTTTCAACTGGAAATACTGATACTGATTTATTGCTTTTTCACAGCTGAATCAAATTTTTATGTTGCAATTTTGAATTGATCAATTCTTCCACCTAGGCTCTTTTCCAAGAATATAGTCAATTTTCTTTTTTTTGTTTAGTCCCCAAACACCTGATCATGTTTTTTTTCATTTTTACACTGTTTCTCATTTCTATTCCTCTTTGTAACCTCCCTCCAGAATTTTTTCCACTTTTAGTAGCAATCATTACCATCTCCTTACTTAGCATACAATTCACTGTTAGTCATCAGTTTTCCTCCGTTAAAATAAGAAATTATTCACAGAATCACAGAATATGCTGAATTGGATGGGACCTGCAAGGATCATCAAAGTCCACCTCCTGGCCTTGCACAGCACGATTCCCAAGAGTCACACCATGTGCCCAAGAGTTCACTTCTTGAGCTCTGTCAGGCTTGGTGCTGTGATGACTTCCCTGAGGAGTCTGTTCCAGTGCCCAACCACCCGCTGGGTGAAGAACCTTTCTCTAATATCCAACCTGACAAGGCTTCATGCCATTGCCTCGGGTCCTGTCATTGGCCACCACAGAGAAGAGATCAGTGCCTGCCCCTCCTCTTCCCCTCATGAGGAAGTTGTAACTGCAATGAGGTCTCCCCTCAGCCTCCCCTTTTCCAGGCTGAACATGCTGAGTGACCTCCACTGCTCTGCAATGGGATCATTTCTTTGGCCTAGTGTTTGACTTGCTCGGTTTACGAATATTCTCAAGAGACCTGCAATATCATGTGCCAGTCCCTTCGTGCACGGAGGTAATATAATCATCACAATTTGAGTGCATTAGGACATAGGCACATCCTCAGAGTGAATGAAAGTCCTTGAGCACTTCCCCAGCATGGTCCTATCTTTCAGATGCTTGTCTTGTCAGGTTACAATATAAAGAGTGGTTTATTGCATTTAGCACTAATTAAGGAGCAGTGGATAAACTATGGGGCATAGTTGCTCAGGGAAGACTGCATCTGAAGACGGAGCTCCCTGAATGTTTCGTCCACTTCAAACATGGAAATTTCCATGTTCATGCTCTCATTGCCGTTCTACACTTGGCCTCTGCTCATGCAGAAGGTTTCAGTCCTTCACAAAGACTTATGTATAATATTTACCTTGCTTTTAATGCAAAAGTAGATTCTTCTTATTTCCATTTCTACTATCGAATCCTCCTTCCCTGGCCTTGTCTGGTTGCTTTTTGTCAAGATTATTTTTGTCATCAGTGAATTCTTAACAATTGTTAATATGTTTTGCAAATTTTAATTTATTATAACTTTGGCAATTCCTATTTCGCATATATCTTTGGCATTAAAGATTTAAGTGTTTGTTTTCTTCATTCCTTAAGGCCTATATTCAGCTTATGTGGTCACAGACTATCACAGAAATATCATATAACTGCTCAGTTTTTCCTCTGTAAAAGATTCCAAACTGGATGAATATTTCTGTTTGATGAAGTCCACAAAATGATAGATGACTGTAAAAAAATTCCCACATTACCAGCACTTCAAACATTTAGTTGAGAAGTTTCCTATATACTATGAATGCCTCTCCCTGGGAAGTAGTTGCTTCAGGAGTACAAGCAACATTATCTATGGATATCCTTCTTTCTCCCCCTTGCCCTGAGGCTTTAATGCTGAGAAGAACATCGTATGTTATGAAATATCCTTTGGTCAATTTGGGCATCTGTCTCAGCTATGTCATCTTACGACCTCTTGCCCTTCCTCAGTCTTTTTGCCTTACAAGCAGAGTGGGGAGAAGGCTTTCATGCTGTGCTAAAACTGTTCAGTAACAGCCAAAATACCGTGTGTTATCAATGCTTTTTTAAACACACATGCAAAGCACAGCACCACATGGACTGCTATGAAGGAAATGAACTCCATCCAAGACAAACCCAGTACAAAAGTGGAGAATATCAGTTTTTATCCGGATATAAATTCCTTTCAGGCAAGAAAAGTTCAGATGAAATACTACCAGAGCATCCTAGCAAATAATAAGAAAATAGCTATATGTAACTGAATGCATATCTTTAATGCACTACAACATCCCTTAAACTTGTTTATAAGTTATACAAAAATGATCAATGGTAGACTAGATTTTCAAAACCATCTAAAGACAGTGGCTAATTCCAATGGTGTAAAGACTTAAGGGATCTTTAGCTTCCTTTAGAAAAAACATGTGCAATTCTGTAATGAAAATACAGTGCAATAGCGTGTACCACACAGAGTCTGCCCTACGTAGCGATTCTTTCTGAAATGTCTTTTTGGTGGCACCTGGATAACAGTACTATTCCTTATGGTTTGCCACTGTGAAGCTGTGAAGTGGCAAACCAGTGAGCTTCCCTGTACCGCTTCATTGACTAGACAAATGACTTTGGCACTACAAATTCAGATGGATTATCTGAAAGATCACATGTTTACCTCATGATGTTGAAACTCAATAAGCTGACAGATTTATAGAATGTTGAGTTGCACAACTGGAGAACAGCTTCAAAATTTTTTTCCAGTCCCATGGCCTTTTCTAATGTGGTTGTATTTATTCATCTGAGTGTTTCCATTGGATTGCAGTATTTAATTTTTGAAAATCTGTGGTTAACCAATTTTTTCTATGTTAAAGAATGATTCTGTAGGAGAAACATGACTGAAGACTAAAAGCAAAACTCAACAAAACCTCAAGGTTTATTCTTAAGTAAGGAAAATCAGTCTCTTTAAAACCAAAATTAAAAAAGGTCTATGGCATCAATACAATTGTGTGTTTACTCACAAAACAAGCTGTTATAAGAAAAATTTAAGAAAAATGCTATTAATGAAAAGCTAGACTATTATAAAAATGAAACTGTAAGTACCTCTGTCCCCCTTTCCTCTCCTTGAACATGCAAGTGGACTTACGAGAGCAACTGCAGTAGATCAACCAGATATTTTATCAGTCTCTGCAGAACTTTGATAAACATCAAAGCAAAAAAAGCCTTTACCAGAGGGCTGAAAGATTTAGCTGAAAACATAAGCTATTAATAGTAATTATATCCAATGTACAAAAAAATTCTAAGGCACGCAAACAAAACAGATCTATTTTTTTCCTCCAAGTTATTCTTTTTCCCCTCAAGCATTCTATTTTTTGCTGTTCACTAAAGAGACAAAACAATATGACAATATGATGAAAGATGGGTAAATATTTATTCATGAGGTGTGAAAATGTGCATTACAAGCCTAATGTAAACAGTTATCTAAAAGAAATAGTGTTACAATGAAGTACCTAAATTTTGGATAATCCAGAATGGGAAGTGGGAGAAGATGGTCTGAAATAAAATTACTTAGACATGGTGTTGCAGATCCTTTATCTTCACAGAGTTTTTCAACTTTTGTACCCTGTAGATTTTGGAAGTATTTATTAGAATACTCAGCAGTTCAGTCAATACTACATTTCATGACACTAACAGCCTTTTTTCACAGCCAAGCTGTATTCCAGCACTTAGCTGTTTTCACAAACTGGTTGCATAATTCTTTCTGCTTGATCTCATAGTTATCCATTTCATGTAATTCCTCTAATCTATTTTAATATATTTCTTATCTTTCTGAAGAATACTTTTTTATATTTCTCACTTATTTGTGACCAGTTAATGTTTACTGTTTCTTGTGACAACATTGTCTTTCTCCTCTTCTGCTTCTGCAGCATCTACGCACTCCGTGTAGTGAGAGCCTTAGGAGGGTTCAATAATCTTTCTACCCTTCTCACAAACTTAAAGCACATTTACAATTGACACTAAAAATCTCAGTTATGGTAACAATAGTAAAGGTAGGTACTGTAGATATGTGTTTGAAAGTTGACAGAATAGCCAGCTAAGAGGAAGAAGGGTATGCTGGGCTTTGAGAGCAAGGGAAGAAACATTGATGGACTGCTCTCATAGTTCATGGCCTTTCACCTCACCTTCCACTGACTTTTATGAAACCCTTCTGCCAGCCCTTTTTGCCATTACAATCCTTTCATTTTGTGCAACCTAAAAGGAAATATATTAAGTTTAGGGATATGAATTGACACCCCAAAAGACTCTTTAATAGAACAAATCTAAATCAAAATTTCACTACAAATTAACTACAGGACAGGTGTTGTCAGTTTATAATATAAAACAAATTTAAAGAATGAACCACACATAGACAAGAAATGTTGATGACACCGGTTCAACATCATACTCCATCCTTGCTTTCATTGGCAGACATGATAACACTGGTATTTATGTACCAGCATCTTTTGAAAACAGCTGCAGGCAACAGAGCAGAAGGTAGGAAGTGCTTTAATTCTTGCTCATCTGTAGAGAAAAGCTGTTTACTTCACTTGCATTTATGTGAAGTAAAGTTAAACTTAGCATTAGCTCAGGTTAGTCATGGGTAATTATGTTGTACATCTGCCCCCACGAATGCTTCTGAACTGTCATTCTCAAAGTTTGCTGGTGCTAGAGAAGGTGTTTTAAATCACAATTTCCCAGAAAACCAGGCAGCATAATTAGATAGTGGCAAGTCTGGCCTCTACATTTTATAATTAACAAACAAATTCCTGATTTTCCTCTATAGTGAAAGGCTAAAATTTCCACAAATTAATATTTTACTTAAAGACAATAAGCCATACCATTAAAACAAAAGTTGTTTGCTGTTTTTTTCCATTTAAAAGTTATGAAAATAATGTTAAGATATTATAGAATCAAGAGGAAATAATATAGTAAAAACCTTCATTTATTATATTTCTGTGATCTTTAAAAATACTGAATCAGTTTCAAAATTCTGTTATTGAATAATTTAATTGTCCTTTATGAGTTCTCATCAGTTTATTTTATATAGCTTTTCTGTTTTTCGCAGGTATACTCGCCTGAAGACAAACCCCTTAATTATTAAACTGCCTAAAACTTTCTTAACAAAAATAAGCACATAAATATACGCCTGTATATAAATTTCTTATGTGCCAACCAAGATTTTTCAAATTTCTGAAGATTTGATGACAGAAGAGCAAGGAAGAGGAAGGTCAATTTCCTAATCAGGTAGCATAATGAAACTCACTCTCCTGGCAATTACAGAATTTGTGCTACATACAGTGAAAAAAATCATGAAAGCATAAAATGAAATTAATGTATTTGGTTTAAATTGTTAATAAGGGAATTGTGTAAATAATTGTGGAAAAAATATTATTAAAGTTTAACATTTCCAAGGTTTTTCTCATGGAAATTTGTATATGAGGATATTGGTAAGTCCATATACACACTTAATTATCGCTGTATGACATTGTCCTTCCCTATCTTTCTTAGAAAGTGTCTCTTATACTATTTTCCTCTAAAAATTATTCTGTAAGGTGATGTTCCTGTAACATGACTTGAATCTTTGTAGAACAGTAGAATAAACCCAAAGTTTTATACTAGTGACAATAAACAGCTTGTCTATTTTTACTCAGGATATATTCCACTCTCCTAGTAGCGGACACCAAAACCATGCAGAGCCATCAGAATTACCACATTCATCCTTTTGACAGTGCATTTGTAAGATGAAATCCTTTAATATTTCTGTTTTGAGGCCATGTTTTCAAATGGCCTGAAGAAGTGATTCACTGCATGAAAAGAGAAGTCAAGTTCAATGAGGAAATAACATATTTCGAAAGGAAGAGACAAATAACCGAGTTACTAAAAAAAAGAGGACAAGAGTGAGGGCAATTTGCATATATTTGTAAATGATAAACAGAAAAGATTCTTTTCTTTATTCTTGTCAAGTTGTAATTGTGAATGAAGACATTCAGCTCCATAAGGATAAAGGCATTCCAGATTACTGGAATAATACCAGAATAACTGGTGTTATCTGGAAAAATACTGTCCCGATTCATTTAAAGAGCAACAGTTCTTTCCAGTACATGTGCACCTTATTTTTTTTTACGAAAAAAGATTTAAAAGATAATTGGATTAAATAGCTACAGTAGTTAACTAAAATCTAAGCACTACACTTCTAGAAAAAATTGTGTGTTTTGATCCTCATAAAGTCCCATAGTGAAGGGCTCCTTTAATTACAATCCTCTGTAAGCACACAGTCTTAAATGTAAAAATATAATGGTTAATATTCTATTAGTTGTAATAATTTCCTTTCATCACCAAAAAAAACCAATTTGAAACAATTAAATTATAAATGGTTGTTATCTGTTTCTCAATATACATGGGAAGTTTTTCTTAGTTTTCAGTATTATATTATTCCTAAATATTTATTCAATAAGATTTTGTTATTTAAATATCAGTATCTATTTACCTGAATATTTTCTTCATTAAGACACAACTCAAGTAAAAATATTAAAACCTGTTACAACTAGAAAAAGAAAAAAAACCTTTCTTTTTAACTATCTTTGCCGATATAATTAAATTTAAGTGAGAACACATTCAATCTTTTGTCATATACAGCAATGTTCTTGTCAGTTGTTCAAATACCAGTAAAGGTTCACAAACACCAAATGAATATTAGTATTTAAAAAAAAAAAGCATGACTTTTCCATGAGTTTGTAGTTTTTATTCTATTGATAGAGAAATTAATGTTTGATGACTAACTTAGGATAGAATAGAAAACGGTGTTTATTCAAATTTTGTTTTGCTATATCCTACAGATTTGTAATGTGATTCTCTATATATTATTATCTTATTCACCAAATTGTTTATTTTGCACTGTTTCTTAGTTTGAGTTTTTAGGTACATTAGCTCAAATAGCACTGTCACTTTTACAAGTTAGGAGTAACAACATCTACGTACCACAATTTCATCCCTTTTTGCATATTCTGATGACATTCACAGTATTTCTTTTCTGCCACTTGTGTTTACAAGCAAATTAGAGAAATTGGTGAAACGGCTAAGTTTATAAGGAAAATGGTGCTTTTGCTGTAGATAAAATTATGTTGACTGTGAAAGGGGAATAAAGTAAGAGCAATTAAATTTATATTTAAGACCCTTTTATTAATTGTAATGTTAAAAACCATTTGGAAGAATAGAAAATATATTAAAGAAATGTTATTTCTTCAGACTAAAAATCCCTTTAAATATCTTCTTTATCTTAGCTATATTCTACAAAAAATTTTGGCAGAAAATACATCTTACATATATCTGCATAGCAGTTCACAATAGCTTTCCATAAATCTAGGCAAATATACCCTTCTTTTTGCTCTGCAGGTACAGAAATAAGGGACTAAAGTTTGTGTTTCAAAAATTTGAAATAGATACAAAACAAACTCCCTTCAAAATGTGAGACAGCAAGGATGGTCTATTTGGCTAAAATAAGAAAGAAAGAGCTCCACAAGATTCATAGTTTCCTTATGCAAAAGAGACCCAAACTAAATAATTGATTTTTTTTTCAAGACAATGGAAGCAAACTGAAAATTTTCTTTCTCTATTTCATAAAACAGTAGCTGCAGGTGGAGAAAAAAACCCCAAAACAAACCAATAAAAAAACCCAAAACAAACAAAACCAACAACAATCAAACTGACAGTAAAGGACATTATCAACAAGAGTTAACAATGTGCCATTCTGTGTGAGCATGAAGCTCCAGGATAAAAAACACATTTAAAAACAAAAACATTGCATCAGTTTATTGTGGCTGTAATATCAACATAATTGAAGACAGGAGCATAACAGATATATGTATCCAATAGAACATAAGTAAGAATTAAGCCTCAGATTGCTAGAAGGTTGAGAAAACAAATGTCCAGGGCTTTTTCTTACTGAATTGAAAAAGGAAATCATAAAATCACTTGTAGTTCCTCTTCTGCTCTACTACCCATGCTCCACCACCCAGCACTTCAAGTAGGAAAGTTACTGCGTCTCTGAAGTTGTAACATATCCCCACACATCCTAACAACACATCTCAACAACCAGAAGTAAAAAATATGACATATTCAAAGGAGCCATGGAAACATTACAGGCAAAAAGTTCTCTCTTTGCAGACACCAGACACAAATATTGCAGTATTTGTGCACTATGTTAATAGCTATTTCCCTGAATGCATACCTATTGTCAGAAGGCATTGTTTGAACTAGCCCTGTGTATTTGGTTATAGGAAATGACATATGTCTGAAGCCAGAAGGCTGTTCAGCAAGCAATGCCCTGTCATATGATATGACATATGTATGCACCCAGGCTATGGAGCCGCCGCATTAATAAGGGCTTTTCTGACTTAACAGATGAGCTCTCTTTTTATATGATACCTATAAAAGAACATTTTCTGCTTCTTTAAGCCTGCTTGTAATGGGGAAGCAACAAAAAACTGAAAGAGTAGAAAGCAAGCTCTTTCTTCCTGCTGCCTTCTTCCAAGAAAATGTATGTGATACTTAACATGTCTGAATTTAATTCAACAACTCAGTAATTATGGTTTCCTAAGAGATGCCATTTATGTGGTACTCTGCCATTTTCTGAAGTGATGCAGTTAAAAAGTTAAGTGTCTTGCAGAAACTTCTGGTAATGCAGGAGCTGTGTGAGCTAATCTTATGCAATTCTATCACTCCCATGGAAATATGTATCAATGCTATTAAAGTACTGCAGAGAATATTTATTTAGTGAGCAATGACTGAGACAAAAGAGAAGGTTCTCGATTTAAATATGTGTACTTCTGCCCATCTTTTTGAAAAAGACTAATCCAAACAAGAGTAATTCTTAACAGCTAACAGTGTAATTTAAAAGTAACAAAATCGTGGGGAAGCACTCATAGTGTTTCTTAGGAGCTGCGAACTCCAATAAGGATGTAAAGCTTCCAGCTGTAAAGTACTTAACACAGCCATAAACCAATCTTCCTACAAAACTATTTAGTCTTCACTTTACTAATTAATTATTCTGAAGAGAATAGAAAAACATCTGTTGGTATGTTTACTGCTGGAAGGAAAAGTTTAAAAGTGGAAGAAGGTGAAGTGGATACTAAATTTATTCAACTGACCTTGCAGCTGGGAATGCTAAGAATCCCAGGATGGGGAAACTCCATTTATTACACCTAGTGTTGTTCATCCTCTGCCTGTTTTGAGAAGTAGAATTCCTGTGTACAGATATCACACTCTCACAGACATGCTTAATGCTCTGGCTGGGAGAGAAAGGGATCATGAAAGCACAGCCTTGCGCTAAACTGCATGTGCATGAAGCCCTTTGATTTATTGCAGACCCTCACAGGTATGGGATCTGTACCGGTGCAATTTTGGACACACAATCTGGAAGTGCTGCCTCTGACATCAAGAGGCATCATAGGGAAATCAAGGTGATATCAAAGTTCATTATTGTTAATTTTTTTATTAAATATTTTTAAAAGAATAATGGAATAGATTTCCCAAGACAGTCTCATGCATATCAATTCAAATGCATGTAGCATGCAAGTAGTATCAGAAGAACACATCAGAGAAGAATTAAAGGAGAATTAAGCAGACAATAGGAAAAAAAGAAATAAAGTGAGTGTAAAACTAATGTTGATTGGTTTGAGATTTCTTTTTTTTAAATTTTTGCTATATATTTTTTCATGCTCACACTTAGAAAGTGCAAGTGGTAAAATTTTGAAGACCTGAGTTTCAACAGTTGTGGAAAATTTTACTTCGACAAGGCATTAAACGTTGAACATGCTGAAATTAAGATATTCATTGTCCCATGTACCTTATGAGTAGGCAAGACCTTTTCCAGGACAAATCCATTGATTTAAAATAAATTATTCAACACTTTAAATTGTTTCAGTTGATTAATTATTGTCACAGTTATAAGCGTTTGCTCCAACTGCATTTGAATCTGTCCAGTTCAGAGTCCAGCTGTTGCATTTTCTTTTATCTTTGCACAGCAAAGGGCTCAGACAACTGGGCTGCTCAGGATGGAAAAGTAAGGGCTTATGAGAACTTTATTGATGTCTATGAATACATGACGCTAAGGGATAAGGACATGAGAGATGGACTCTTTTCAGTGTACCCAGTGACGGGAGCATGGATGCAAGGAGCGTGAACTGAAAAACATGAAATTCTGTCTGAACAGTAAATACAACTTCATTACTGTGAGGGTGAGAGAGGTTATGGAGTCTCCATTTTTGGAGACACCCAAAATCCAACTAAACACTGTCTCTGGCAATCTCTGTAGCTGACTCTGCTCAGGTAGGAAAATGTTGGACTAAATGACCTCCAGAGATCTCTTTCAACCTAAATGATTCTGTGATTTTATGTAATAGCTTAAGGGAAGTATTATGAAAATAATCACGACTACATGGTTTATATGCGCCATAACAGGAGTTTCCCAGTATCTCATTGTCTAATAAGGTGGTAGAAGAAGAGGAAAAAGAGGAAATGGAGAGAGAAAAGATAACAATATGAGGAAAAGTATAAGTTAGGAGGGAACTAGGAAAAATATAAGAGAGGAGAGAAAAAGACAAGAAGAAATTGCGTAGAAACTCCTAGGAAAGACCCATTTAATTTTACTGTTGATGCTTAAACAAGAGAAGCAAGAGTAATATGGAAAAGGCAGCTAGGAACTGAGTATTTTGGAAAAGAAAACAGAAACTTTTCCACACATATTCCTCAAGTCCCAGAATAGAGTCTTATAGACCCTTATGCTTCTAGCTCCTGCAGAGAGGTAAACTTTTTTCGTCTTTCTAATGGTGATTTGGTCTCTACATGAAGAGACACAGATGGCACCACCTCCTGTCTTTAAATTTAAGGGCAGAATGTAAAGTTGACAGCCATCCTCAGAGAAGAAAAGACCACCTTCCCTCTCTCCACAGATTCGCAGACAACACAAATAATTAGGGAGGCAGAATAAGAGGGAAAATGGAAATAGGTATCTTCACTGACATGGTAAACATCCTTTTTCAGTACATTCTCATTTGTCAGCACCTCTAATTCACATAGTTTAAGAGTGAAAATTTTAAAATAACATAAAAGAATAATAATTTCTGTGGTGTATCACTGACTGTATTCATATTAAATTTGAGAGTAGAGATATGTAACTACCAACACAGAATAAAGGAGATCAGAAACTACAGGTCCTCATTAAAAGTGAGAGTCTGCCTGTTTTTTTCCTGATATGTTGTGGAAGGAATTGTGCATTTTTACCAGCATATTTCTAAAGTCTGCTTAGGTGGTAGGAAACACCTTTCATAGATCTTGAAATTCATTTGTTTGGTTAATGAGGCATGAAGATAATTATTCATCCCTTATTTTCCCCTTCCCCTCCTTATTTTATCAGTGAATTTATCACTGAATTTGAAGCAAAAATGATTTATTATGTATGTTATATTATGCTAAGTTCTTATTAAAACCTTACTGCTGTTTTCATGCAGATGAATAGCAATACTGTTGTTAACAGATATATTAATCTAACCATGAGTTTCAAGGAGCCACAGTACAAGCCTCTTGCTGACAAAGGTCTACCTTACACAATGGCAAGGAAGCTAATATGAATGCCTGAGTCAGTAAATAACTTGCATCTTCTTATTTTTGAGTCAAATGTGTTTTCCAAGGACAGTTTATTTACGCATAAGCTAAATTTTTAATAGTAGCATATATCCAAGGTTAGCTACAGATACCTGAATGTCATGATCAAATAAGCCATGAGACATACCTTGAGCATAAATCTGCTGAGTACTTTATTTGTAGTATCCTAGTAAGTAGAGGTTAAATGAAAATGTAAGTTGTTACATAAGGATCAATTCGCATTCATATATTCACAGTAGCATTCTTTCCTTTGTTTTTGTCTGGTTGGACTATATCATTAAACAAAGAAACACAAGGTATCGAGTTGAAGGCTGAGGTACATTCCACAAAGGACAAAGCTCCAGTGTGTTGTAAACATCTCAGTAACCAAAAATCTTGATGAAAAATTCTGGAAATCACAGGCTGCAATATGAAAAAACAAATCCATAATAGAGTGGGTATTTCAACACAGCTTGAATATGTTCTGAATATTTCCTTTAAATTATGCATGTTTTACTGTTTATGAGAATGTACTTTAACCAAAAACAATACAAAGAGAACAAATAAACAAAAAAACCCCCAAACCCCTTTCAAGTTAATTTTTAGGAAGTATTTTAAAGTTTGACTGTTCTGAAACAGCTTTGCTGACATTTCTTTAATATTTTTCTGATTTCTTAATGGCAAAATGAAGCCATATAATGCATCAATTAAAAGAAAAAAGAAGAAAACCACAATTTGTTGTTCATCAAACAACTCAACTCTGATATATTGACATATCTTGTAGTTGAATGTCAGGAGATGGCTTTATGGACATATTAATTAGAAGAAACTAATTTCAATAATCCAACAGATATAACATGGAAAGTTATTACCTAGTAAGAACACAAGTAAAAATTTCTTAAATTATGCCATATTATATGTTACATTAGAGTCTTACTTTAAAGGTTACTTCCTAGCTAGAAAATATATAATTGCTCCATCTGCCAACCCTACAGCATTGCAGTACTGTCAAAAGTGCCATATGTGGAAAAGTCAGACTGTTGGTCTGTTTATCTAATATATATATCCCGTAGAACCTGTGAAATCAAATGGTAACATCTCTCATCAGATCTCAAAATACATCATCAATGTTTGTTTTGCTTTTTCCCTTTTAAGTAAGTGTAGGTGATACGTAATTGTTAGAATGAGCTAGTCAACTTTATTATTATATCCAGGAAGACAAGTTGATTCTGCTCACGACTGTAGATCTGAGTGTTCTGAAAAGATACGCATGCTGAAGAAATGTAATTCCGAATTTATATTTTTAAAGCATCATGAGGCTTGGGAAAAAATAATTTATGCAAATACTATACCTTTTATTTCTATCTTGTAAGCATCTGGATACAAAATTTGAAATTTATTAAGTTAATGTTGGAAACTGGTAAAGAAGACTATTTGTGTGAGAAGTCTGGACTGAAAGGAAATGCTAACTTTACTTATCCTTTGGTCACAAATAATGGGTAAAGGGTTTTTGTGTTCATCTTTTTGGTGTCCCAAACACGTGCTCATTACCAAGTGAGCAACACCAATTCACACACTGAGGGGAGGTATTTCAATTTTTGATTCTAGTTTGCACAAATTAGGGAGCTGGGTGGTACCCCGCAATAGTCTGGTTCCCCTACCATCAAAAGCCTTCACCATTTGCCTATTTTAACAAACTAAGGCATGAGCATTCACTGCTTGTAGATTAATAAAGTCTTAATTAATTAGTATTCAAATCCATGCTTGCTCGGTGTATCTCTCTCACTTCCCATGTTAATTAGCCCACATGTGCGGTTCCTTTCATTTCAGTCTGGACTCCATTTTGAGGAGGTGGTCTGTGAGTCAGTACTTGTGAACTCCCACTCCCAGATTTACTTTTCCCCCAGTTACTGCTCAGTTCTGCTGACTTCATTCCTGGAGGTTATCATAAAGACTGCCCATTAATCTTGGGACTGTCTTCCCTTTTCCACAAAGCAAAAGACTAGCCAAACATACAATGATCACTGTGCAATTGCTGAACCATTACTGTCCAGCTAAATCTACAGACTAACAACTAAAGAAAAGAAGTTTGCAAAGTTTAATTTAAATCTTGAGGGACACAACATCATTTTTCGTGTACAAGAGAATAGAAAGTGTTAAGTGATTAATATCTGAAAGCATAATATATTTCTTAGGTTTTGCATCCAGCTTTACTGTAAGTCAAGTTATTAGAACAAAGTGGTATTTGCAAAAAGGTGTTCTGTTTCCAGTCTTTACTCTGGGGGTGGAAGGAACAAAAAAAAAAGATTTGATAAAGTTTCCAGAAATTCTACTCAAAGTAGCTGCTGTTCTGTGATTACAGTGTCTTTCCTCAAATACAACCATTACAGAAACACAACGTCATTTACTGACAGCATGTAATGCTGCATTATAAGTTATAATTCAATAAAGCTATTCACTCCACACAAATATTACCTTCCTTTAAAAGAAGGCTTATAACCTAAGGCAGAGAGTTAATACATATTTGCCCTGCTAATATATTTACAAGCCATTTCAACTACTTTGTTCATGCATGAGAGAGTCATCTGAATAATAACTTTGTTTAGAATGACATTATGAAAAATGCTCAAAAGCAAAGCACTTTTAGAAGACATTGAAAATAGAATCAACTCTAAAATTTCACAAGACTGTCTCCAAAGCATGGAAAAAAAAAAAAAAAGAAAAAAAAAAAAAAAAAAAAAAGCAGGTGAATGTTTAAAGCTTCCTTTCTTTCTTCTGTTAATTCATTCCTTTCAGTCTTCTTTTCACCTTTCCATCTTTATGAGCTGGTGTGGGTGGCATGGGTAGCTATGAATCAAAAATTTTTATATCAGTATGAATAAAGGCCCACCCCTGCCCTGTAGTTCCTAGGCTCCATCACCAAATGGCCATCTGCAGTCTGTTCTAGTGGATAATCCCCTGGCTCCTCTGACAAATCAGAGTAAGGACAGGCAAATTTGTGCTTGGAGTTCATTCTAGTGTGCAGTTTTTCTGGTGAACACCTGTTGCGTTGGTGATGCACTTGCTAAAGGACTTCAACTAAGAATGCACCTATGACTATTATGTGGTGCTAAATCAAAAGATGCATGAAATAAAGGAGCAATACATCCTTGATTTGTTTACCATTCTTGTACAGATGTTCTAATAACACTGTTGTGTATCAACACAAGAAATTCTGCATTACAAATCGATCGAGGAAGTATTTGTGAGAAAATTTTGTGGATTTACGTTTAATAATTTTACATAAAAGGTATCTATGCAAATGCACATGTGCCTACCCATATAGAAAAATTCAGAGGAACAGTCTTAATTCTTTCACAGTATTGGGAAAATTTTTCCACTCTCCAGTAATCAGACAGAATCTTCCTACTTCTGCTTTTCAATGCATCTTTCCATTTTCTCTGTAGTGCAGACCAACTTTTTCATAGGTTTCAGAGATGAGGGTGATTTGTGCTGTACGCTTATGAAAAATAAGCAAGCATTTTCAGAGCGTTCATAGTGTTAATGGTGTATCATGGTTTATTTTCTGTTCCAGGTAGTATTTACCACGGTGTGGAAAGACTGATTTTCTTGTTTTTTCTTCCCCCAGGCCCATTGGTTTTTCTTCCCCGAAGAGAATAATGATTTGTTGTCAGTCTTGGTCTAGAAACATTAAAGCCCAAACGCATGAAGGGAATCTGCTCCATCCTCTCAACTGTTTTGTGATCAGCTCCATAATTCCTTAGCAGCATAACCAACAGGAATGTATTTTTCAATGTGCAACTAATACACCTCCCATAGAAAATGGGTTGTTTAGAGTAAAGATTTTGTTCTGAAGTCAGAAAAGACAAACAGGAACCTCTGAGTAATACTTTGGAAATGATACAGTGTGACTGTAGAAATAGAAAATAAATAATCAGAAATTCAAACATTTTGCTTTGTACAATTCACATGCAAATATATAGTAAGGTAAACAGGGAGAGTTATATTGCTATGAAGACAGTGATTTCCCTCAAATAAGGCAAAGATCTGTCAGTTTAATAAAACAAAAAATGAGAGAGAGCTTTGGATGACTTCAAAATAGTCTTTCTTATCACCTTCTCTTCATTCCTACTGGGTCATACATTACAAGCTTCTTTGATTGTTTTTGTTTCTCCAAAATTAAAACATCTAATGCCTTTTCTCTCTCTGGTGACAACATTTCATTTCATTTAGGATGTGAATTTTTCTATTCTCCTCTTTCCTACACCTCTTCCTTCCAATCTAGATTTTGATAAATTATCAAAAGGGGAAATAGAAAAACACTTACATGGAGGAAAACTCAGGGAATGCAATGAAGAGACAGCTACTGCTTCTGACTCCAAAAAGATGAACATAAGCAGAACTTTAAATAAAATGCAGCTAAAATTAAACATTTCTCCCTTATGCTAAGAGGAGGCTTACCAAATCAAGATCTGAAACATCACTGTGGCAGGAACTGGTACAAACTTGTTCCTCAGCTTGCACAGCTGGGATGATCCAGACTGCTAGCCAGAATTTACACATAGTTCATTCGCCTGGCTAAGCTCATATCCTTCCTGACTGGCTCTGTTTTGTTTCTCCATAACAAAGCTTTTTTACTGTCAGACCTCATAAGTGTCTCAACAGCTAAATTTTCTGTGAGTATCAATTCCTTCCTCTTTCTGTTGTGTGGGATTTCAGGAAAATTCTTCTAGGGAAGAGAGAAGGAATTAAAGAACTTTACCAGTTTTGTCCCTGCTACCATTTTCTGTTCAGTGAGTCCTTGAGGACAGAGGAGGGAGATTTTTCATTTGATTCTTTGGTTTACAAAGGCAATGTGCAAGAAGGAGCAGGTGGGACATATTTCTGTTCTCCCAATCTTCTCACCTTTTCCATGAGGAAAGAAAAAACAAGACAATCAGGCCACAGACACTGGGCTGTTTCCCAACTATGAGAGAAGTTGTTTCCCTGTCTCTCTGAAAATGTGTGCAAATCCTACCTGTTCCTTTGGTTTTCCCAGGTTATCCAAAAATAAGATCAATAATTAAGTCTCTCCTTTTTCTTTGCTGTTCAGAGAAAGAGAGGGAAGAAGCAGCCCTCAGGAGTAGAGCAGAAATCAGCTTTAGATTTCTGCCAAAATTTAGTGATCAAAATAGATGCCTACCATGGAACAAATGTATCACTTCATGCCTCTAAGTATGCCACAGACATGGTCCTGTGCCAGGCACCAGGACCCCTCCCCTCCTTGAACCAAATCTCAGATACAACCCTTCCTCCTCAGACAATCCAGAGGAAGTCATGGCAGAGATAGAAACCATTAATTCTTTGGAATAGACTGAGGAAGGATAATTCTCATACTTCCCCTGTCAGCCAAATTTATTTTATTACTGTAGTGGCAGGACCATTCAAATGCACTTTAACCCATTAAGATAAGACATCAGCATCCAGAAGAACACAAGTATTACCTTTATTGTCTAGTGACTGCAGACTGCATCACAAACTTGCAGGGAAAAGTTGCCATACTAAATGGAACTTTTCAGGTTTTGACTTACACTTTCCCCTTATTCTCCTACTAAACACAGGACAATATTTCTTTCATAAATAAAGTGAATAATTGAAAGAAGACGTGTTTTTCAGAACAAGGTTTCCTCAAGGCTATCTTCCATATTTTGTGTGGCATGAAGAACATTTCTCCTGTATTTTCAAGTAACAACATTTTCCCTAAAAAATCTTTCATTAAAAATTTACTTTTAGAAAAACAGTATTAGTTAAAGACTAAAGTAAGGCTAAAAAAACTTATTGCTAACCAAGCAAAGTGTAGAACAGTGAGATCAACAGCAGGTAAGTGTAAAATGGCTACTTAAACCTTGTACTTGTGTCCCCAACTTTAATTTTAATTACTTCCCCTCCTTTTCTCTTAAAAAGCAACTGTGTCATTTGGGAACTTCCAATGAAATCTTAATAATGGAAACATTTGCTAATCTTTCTTCAGAAGAAGTAAATACATAAAGGAGTTAGTTTAATATATGTGGTTTACCATATCATCTAGTTTTCCCTCCCACCGAGATTTTATTACACCATGTCAAATCATCATGAAGTCAAAAATATTCACAAATAAGGGAATGCTAGAATATGGATTGTGTGCAAAGCAATAATTTAATCCCCCTGTGTGTGTCATTGTGATAATTCTTCAGCGATATAATTACACTGTACTTTATTCCATATTATTTTATGTAATTCTTGCAGGGGAAGGACTGTGCTTGGTTAATGATCATAGTCCCATTCAGCTGCATTGTTGTGTGAAGGATCAGTTACTGCACAGTATTCAGCCCCTGTTCTGAACACAGAGTTGCTAGTTTTTCCACTAATTTTTCTACAAGGATCATCCATATAACAGAAGTATATTTAATAAACCAAAATTTTTAACTTCATTGTTTTTTGTGACTAGTATATTAGGAAAGTTATACAGACAAGGGACAGAGACTATAAAATCAAATAATTTACTATATTCACATAGCAAATGTAAGAGGTATAGAACCTAACTTTCCAGATTTACTTGCATTTTCTAGCTTCATGTATTTAAAATGCATTGATTTCTGTCATATTTATCAATTCCTCCAAACTGAGCAGTCAGCAAATGGATAATACACAGCTAAAAATTGCCTTTGTGTTACTGAATGTCACAGACTCTTTGACAGTGGTGTACATAGACATGAAGATCTTTGGATCAGTAATGAACTATTTGACTGGGCAGTCTTCTTTTTCTATGCTCGCCACTGTAAGAGGCTAAGTTATGCACCTGACCTCCTTCTGAATTCTGAAATAAGCAGGAGCTGTGAGACTGTGCCACTCAGGATTGCTTTGCTCTCATTTGAGCCCTGGGAAAAATCGCTTTCCTGGTATCACTGGCTGGGAATAGGAGCTTGGGCTGACGGGCATGTAAAATCTTCTTTACACCTCAGGATACTTGTTAGGGATGGCAAAGTTGTTCCCGAAAAGTGAGAAAATCTGAATTTATTTAAAACAAAATTTTCAACTGTTTTTTTTGTTGTGTATCTACCACGATGCCAGTATTTCCTGTGAGTAGCCCATACCCAATAAACTTGTCACAGTGAGTTTTCAAATAAAGGAAATAGCAGAGTGAGCAATGTTAAAGTCCAAAAGGATGCCTGACTTTAGGTAAAAGGCCAGTATAAAACCAAACAAGGGGAAAATATCCTCTGGCTTGGAATTGACCTTTTATCAGTTTAATAATGCTTCTTTGAAGGTGGAATAAAGACTAAGCTTGACACCAAATTAATATTAAAGTGATTTGCATGGAGAAAAGGGGACATCAGACTCTCTGAACTGCAGTGATTTGATTACAATACAATTTATTTAAAAGGTAAATTAAAATTTCTGAATATTTTCCTGTAAACTTCATTCTAATAGAAAATTTTACTAAATTAAATATTTTAAGAATTTTTACTTCTAAGCTGAACTGAAATATTTTTTCCTCAATTTGGAACTGAACTGAAACAATCATTTTGAAGCATATACTGAAACTTGCCAGTAAGCAAAATATTAGATTATTTTCTCATTTTTTACTCATTGAGAATACATATTTAACTAAAATATTATTTGTTCTATTAGGGATTTATTCAACACATGGATCATTTGCAGCTGCTAAGGACTTCAGGACAGCAACAAATAGCAGAACCTTCCCATGTCTTGTTTTCCTGTCTTTATTTTGCAACATGAATTAACACATGCAGTCCACATGTGCTTCAGCATCACGACTCTATTTGTTCACTGCTCTGTTGATTGGAGCGTGGACCTCTTTAGAAAATTAAATTTGTATCCGTCTGATACCAGGACTTGCTAAATAGTTACACAGCTCAACAGATCCAAAAAGGAGGGTGCTGTCCATACCTTTCAGGTTTATATCTCCACAGTAATGTCTCTGTTGCTGCAGTGGTGATCTTCTTCCCATGGGTTTACATTCCTGTACCTATTTATAGGTGCTGATATATCCCTCTCTATGTTATGTGTAGAATTAGTGGAAGGAGAACAGAAAATATTTCTTATTAGTCCCATAACTTCAGCTGTACTGAGGAAATTCTTATTGCCAGGGAAGAAGCACTGCAGTCTCTTCCCACCTTCTTATCTGCATATGACAGTGCTAGGGTATTTGGATAGAAATTGAAATGGCATGCTAGAAATGCAAATGATGTGTAAGCTCTTACATGGCCACAAAAATGTGAGATTAAATCCTCTCACCAGCTGTTCCACACTGTCAGATGACCCTTCCCATTATAAAATGTGGTCTTTTTGAAATTTGTTGAAGTGGTGCTGGATGAACCAAATCAAGTTCATCTGTAACAGCTAAAAATATGTTGGTATGGTTCTCTGATTTATACAGACCATTATTTTGATCATTCCTTCTCCTATAGGAACTATCAAGGTAAAATTGCAAAAAATCATCCTGTTCATCATTCCCATTCATAACAAAACAGGGTGCTTTTCTCCACTGAAAGTTAAAGGAAAGCTGAGCATTAAAAACAAACAAAAAGCAGTATATTATTTACTTTAGAGAGAATTCTTTAAGTAATTGTATTTCAATGTATTTTACTAACATGTCCAATAGTAAGTTTATGAAAAGAGAAAAAGGCTCCTGGACAACTACAGTTTTGCCATTCCTGTGATGTTTCCCTTTTACTGCTTTAGCGACTGATATGGGAGAATGGTTTCACAGTCTACAAATTTTTATTCATATGCTGATATGAGAGGAAAAGATAGACTATGACAGACAAATGACTTCTTATTACAGGTCCTGAAGGGCACACAGTGCAGTCTTAGTTCCTGATGTGATGACATGAAATGACCCCCATCTAGTTGCTCCTACTCACCTTGTCCAATATGTCTTTGAAGAACAGAGCAGGCATATTTAATGTTACTTGGACCTTTACCAGGCAGGATACTCTTCTCATCTAGATTGGTTATACCACTTATTGTATTGGAGGCCCTCTGTAGCAATCATATCTATAAATACACAGGAGTCTGAAGAAAATAATTATTCTGAGAGAACTAATGCAAAAGTGAAAGTCAAGAAAATGATTTCTGTTTTGCACTGTGAAATGAAAAATACTGGTCTTTCAGAATCTTAATCTGAAGGTAAAAAAATTCCAATATCCCATCAGATAAAAATAAAATATATTCAATACAATGCCCAAGTGTATAACTTAAGGTAGAAGCAAGAGAATATAGCATATCTCTAGATTTGTGCTGTACCGTTTAGAAATAAAAATACATGGCACTGTATTTCAGAAGAACATTGGTTTTCATAAGTAATAAAACGTGGCAGTTTCAAGTTTTTATTTTTTCTTCAGTGTTTCAGTTTTAGTTTTTTAAAATGAATTTATAGGAAATTCTTTCTTAGGTCTCTGACATTATTCTGCATATTTGTAAAAACTATTTCATAGTTCACTTAGGAGAATTTTTTAAATCCATTAAAATCCATTAAACTGTACTGAGTGTCAGATGAAGACTTTAAAGTGTTTGAAAAGTCCCTTGATTTAGAGATGGGATTTTCAATATTGTAAGTGAATTAGAAGCACAAGCTTTCTTTCATGAATTTTTAAAATTCTGCATAAGTTTCTGCTCTTTATGAAACATGACATTAAAATTTTCCCAACTTACAGGACTTACTGGTCCAAAGTGACTTGCACAAAGTCAGTCACCATCTGATTGTGAAATATCTTCTGTCTTGTTACAGGCAAAAGACAGAGAAACACATAGGTGAGCCTAAAAATACATTGTAAATTAAAAAAGGAAAAAAATACAAGTCTAATAGACCCAAACTGTTAATTACTTCAAACAAGCTTTGCTAGTACAACAGTTAAAATGGGATGGCAAAAACCTCCTCACTGTCCTACTGTTGCCCTCTTCACTGGTGTTAGTGTTCACCCCTTGGGCATTCCTCTGGGTGTTCAGGTGAACAGTTTCACTCTCCCTTGGGAGAAGAGGAGGATTACAAGCTTTCATCCTCAGGGCTTCAGTAAGAGGACTCTTATGCTCATGAATAGAGTCTTTTCCTTGTCAAGGAATAAGTTTATTTTGATACCTTTCCTCTGAACAACCTATATCCCCGTCAGTACCTCACATCCCTGCGCCCTGGGGAGGTAAGAGCCACTCACCTGCAGGCAGCCAAGTCAGCCAGTGACACCTAGACCCGAACTGGGACAAGGACAGCCCCACAGAGTCCAGATCTGCTCCCTCAAAGCACCCTGGGACTGAAGAGCTTCTGTAAATAGTGTCAAAAATCACATTTACTTGGTTACACATCTAGGGCAAGAATGAGTGAATGTCAGATTAACTTGGTCAAAGTTTCAAAACAAAAAGTGAGAAAAGGTTGTGCTTCAGAGGACACAACTTCTGGGAGCCATTGTGGATGCAAAACAAAAATAAGGGTTCTATAATTGTTCAACTCCATGATTCAAATTCAAGAGAATAAAAGCAAATTATTTAGAATAAAAAGGCACCATTTGGAAATCTGAAATTCAGTGAGCTATAAACTAATGGAAGCCAGGACAACGTCTGTATATTTGCACTCTGTGCTGCTGTTCTCTGACTCTTAACTAAGCATCTGCTGCAGAAAACATCTGTCAAAAACAAGGCTGTTGGTTTGGCAAAACATGGATTTGACCCATACCACTCTGTACAGTCTTACAACCAAAAATTTAACATGTTCTGTAATAAAACTGCTATTATCACAATGAGCCTCATAAAATAATTCAAAATGTGTACAAAATATGGTCCTTATAGGCACTCTTCATGGTCCCTGCCTTTGCATGTCTGGATTTACAGAATTCTGTAAAAGTAAAATATTTTTTCCCAATATGTGAGTGTCCAGGCTTATACAGTGGTCAAGTAACTAATGACACAAAACCATTGGAAGTAATACGACGTTTAACTACATGGTCTATAATAAGCTTAATAGAATAGAAGAATTTTGAGTAAAATGAATCACTCATCCTACTTACCCTAGCTTTCTCCATTAACTTTCTATTGACTAATGGAGAAGAACAGCCAGGTCCATATACTTTAAATGTTCTTGACAAAAAGCAAAACTTGTCTCAATTTACACCACTGGAATCAATAATATTACACTGCTGAGAAATCAGCACAAGCAGGACAAGAGTTGGGACAAATATTTTAATGCTACTCTCAGTCTCCAAAAGGAAATTTATGTTAGATTAACTCCATTCCCATTACAGAATATGCAGCTTGTGTGCATATTAATTGGTCTATAACATTTCAGATTTATGAAGACTTCCACTTGTCCTAGACTTGAGAGAAAAAGACAAGATAAAAGGATTGTGGTTTAATTAGGTTTCAATGTATTAATTCATCTGAGAGCTGTCTGGCAATGACTCATACAGCGCAGGTTATGGTTCATTTTTGTTTCTGTCTGGTCAAGAGGTTCTCATGAATTGTCTTCGTTCACCTGCCCACCATTTAAGTAATCTCTTCATATGAGGGCCTGTCAGCACAAGGCACTTCCAGAGAGCTAGTCTTTTACCTAACAGTCCAATAAGTTTAGCTGTTAGCAATTTCCCTAATAATATGAGCAAAAAATATATATATTCAGTTCCTAATAAGGAAGGATGCCCATTAGTCATGGGAAAATTAAGGTAACAGTTGTGCTATTTCAGCACAAAGAGATTTTGCCTTTATCCTGCAATTCATGCACCTTTTGGATGGTCAGCCCCTCCCCCTCCTCCACTAAATTAATTGCTTCCCATCTTAACATCTGCTGCAGCATTTCAGAGCACCTAAATGTGGGGGAATTATTTCTATCGTCCTTAAATCCCTTTGTCCTACAATGATTACAGGCATGTTCAGTGGGGTGCCTAAAGCAGGCATGCACAGAATGGATGCATACTAAACAAGATACAATTAATATTTGCTATCTTGTACTCAGAGAGAAGTGCACAATTGGTGGTAGTGTGCAAGCATTTTACAGCACTTAAACACCAAAAATAGGATTTTCTGACACAGCTGAGACATAACTGCAAAGAGGCCAGCAGAGACTTGTGTCACAGTTACACAAATAGTGTGAAGAAAAGACATGCAAGACATGAAATCTGCAGGCAAGAAAGATAGCTTGGAAAACTAACACAATTCTGCAGAACAAGCAGGAAGGGCGTATGGTAGAATTAGAAAATCCTTGCAAAAGAAGTAGGAAAGACACCAGAATCCTATAATCAGAAAAGTCTGGTTTGGAAGGGACCTCTGGAGACTATCTCATCCAACTTCCTGTTGAAAGTAGAGCCTTAGATTGGTTTATCTGAGGGGACCCATCAAGCTAAGTGCTTCTGATGAGAAGGATACCATTACATTTCTAGGCAGCCATTATTTAACTCTTCCCACAGTGAAGAGGGTTTTTTTCTTATATTCAGAGATATTTTCCCCAAAAAAGCTTGTGAAAGTTTCCTCTTGTCCTGTCACCTCATTTTGTGAAAGGAACATATCCATCTTCTCTATTTCATTTAAGTACTGGAAGAATACAATAAGACCCACCACAGATACACTTCTCTGTTCTAGGCAGAACAAATCTAATTCCTTTGACCTTCCCTCATCTTTAAAATTCTCCAACTCTCCTGCCTTCTTGATGTTGCCCTTAGTGGCTCCTGGAGCCCCTCCAATTTTTTAAAGCTTTTTGAACTATGGGGGCCAGGCCACAACCACAATATCCCAGCAGTGGACAAAAATTTGCTTTCACTGCTGTAAGGGTGCTTTTACAGCATATAATCAACTTCTTGTCCACTAGGCTTCCCAGGTGTTTTTCTGCAGCTGCACCACAGCCAGTCAGACCCCTGCCTTTACTGGTGCTTGGGATTCTCCCACCTTAAACTTCTTTCAGCTCTTGCTGACCTAATATCCCAGCCTGCTTAGGTCTCTCTGAATGGTGGCCGCTCCTTCTCAGGCATCTATATTATCTCCCAGTTTGCTGTCATCCACATAGCTGACATAAGTGGAGTTCTTTCAACCCTGTCATCCAGATTCTTTATAAAGATATTAAATATTATCAAACTTCTAAGGAACTTCACCCATTACTTCCTGCTAGTCCCTCAGAGATTTGATTGAACCAGAAGAATGCCGAAGAATAAGGGAACCTGAACAAGCATTGACTACAAAATTCGAAGATCACCCCCTTTGTTTCCTAGGGCTTAGTATTTGGGTCAGTTCTGCTTAATACTTTCAGCAATGATCTGGATGAGGATATCGAAGGCACCCTCTGTCAGTTTGCAGATGACACCTACTTGGGTGGGAATGTTGATCTGCTGAAGGATAGGAAGGTTCTGCAGAGGAATGGGGACAGGCCGGATCAATGGGATGAGACCACATGTATGAGGTTTAACAAGGCCAAGTGCTGGGTCCTGTAATTGGGTCACAACAACCCCATCAATGTTATAGGCTTGGGGGAGAGTGGGTGGAAAGCTGCCAAGCAGAAAAGGATCTGATGTGTTGCTCAAAAGCTAGCTGAATATGACCCAGCGTGTACCCAGGGAGACAAGGAGGCCACAGTAATCAGAATTACTGTGGCCAGAAGGACTAGGGCAGTGGTCATCCACTTGTCCTCAGCACTGGTGAGGCCTCGCTTCAAACACTGGTGAAGGGTCTGCAGCACAAGTCTTATGAGCAGCGATTGAGGGAGCTGGGGTTGTTTAGCCCAAAGAAAAGGAGGCTCGGGGAGACCTTTTCACTCTCTATGACTACCTGAGAGGAGGCTGTAGCGAGGCAAGTGTCAGTAACAAGTGTTTGGAGGAAATTGCCTCAAGCTGCAGAAGAGTAGGTTTATATTAGATACTAGGAAAAAAGTCCTCACAGGGAGGGTTGCCAAGCACTGGAACAGGCTGCCCAGGAAAGTGGTTGTGTCACCATCCCTCGAGGCACTTTAAAGATGTGTAGACACGGGATTTAGGGACATGGTTCAGTGATGGACTTGACCATGCTGTGTTAATGGTTGGACTCAGTGATCTTAGGCATCTCTTCCAACCCAAATGATCCTATGATTCTATGATTTTCTTTTGGGAATGGGGCTGGCACAGCAATGATGAAAAAGAAATAAGGGCAAAAATAGAAGGAGGCCTATTTAAATTCTGACTTCTCTTATCGACAAAATCTCAAGCTTGATCACCTTGACCGTGGGCAGTGAAAGGCCACAGCCATCCATCCTAACTATATTTCCAAAGTTCCATGGTATTGTATGTCGGCAAGTTTGGGTAAGTTTGTAGACACCATTTGCTTTGCAGATGTAGGGATAATGATTGATAGCCACTTGGTAATGTACCCAATCCAGTAAAGGGTAGCTTTGAAGTCTGAAGCTATCCTAATTTATTGATCTTTATAGCTTCTGTCACAGTGGAATCTAATTTTTCTACCGGATATGCAGATCAATGTACTCAGTTGCGCCAGTCTTCAAACACAACTGTGCAGTGTAGTTGTATTGGGGATGAAATGAAAAATGCAGACCTTTTTAGCAGAATAATTTCCAAGCAGATCAAGAAGCAATGTCATTGTTCTGTTTAATTGCAATAGGAATAGAAACGCTATATTGTTCTTTGTAGACAGTGTCCTATATTGCCTCCGAGACAATTTTTATATTATTCCCAGGCAATTCACAACCTTTCAACATCCTTTTGTCACAGATTTTCCTTGCCAATGAGAACCAAACTTAAATTCACTAAAGCTTGGTCTACCATGTCTGTGGACCCATTCCCTACAGGAAAGTTCTCTTTAAATCTTCATCTGTTTGGCCTTGTAACACATTCTTTAACTTTGCTTAGTCAGAAGTGTGTCACCATTCAAGTATGGGTAAAATGCAAACCATAGTGCCTGTACATATGTTCATCCATTCCTGCAGTCCTATTCATGTTCATAATCCTGAAGGAAAAGGCAACCAAGGATACATATGAATTTTAATAAATATACAATTTTTTTTTAAAAAGATGAGCAGAGATTTCCCTACATTTTATAAATTTGAATATTGATGTCCACAGATACTGCTGTTTGTAATGCTATTTCAGGTTGTACTGGGGTTGTAATTAAACTGAGCGTGAATAAGTAGGATCCTACTTCATGAAGATTCCTTCAACAGTAAATGCTTGCTTTGACTCTAAGTTCAGATTTAATTTCATTTCCCTTCCCTTCCCTGTTTAAAAATGTGAACTAGCAGTACCAGCAGTCTCTGCAGATCGCTAAGCTAATTGGTACTTCCTTGATCAGGCAAATACTAACATCATCAGTTTCTCAGACTGTCCTCCTTTGCTCAGTGTTTTTAATTTTTAAATATCAATTCTCATTCAATCATCATAAATTCCTGCATACCAAGACAAAGATTTCTCAGCAAAGCTGAATTTAAAGAGCATCAGGTGTTCTGTGTTAATCACAGAATATACTGCAAAACTTGTATCAATGTAGTAAAGCAAACAGCAGCCTTTCCATCAACTACTTTGAGAAAGCAGAAAGAAGAGGTGAAACAAATCATGTTTAACCAAGGTGCTATGAGGTGGGAGCATGCATACATGGATGCATGCAGGATTTGAGGAGAAGATAATGCACAGAAAGATCATACTACAATTAAATATCCCACGACAGGTACTTTACCTACTAACTTA
This sequence comes from Ifrita kowaldi, assembly GCA_013398055.1. Taxonomy (NCBI): domain Eukaryota; kingdom Metazoa; phylum Chordata; class Aves; order Passeriformes; family Cinclosomatidae; genus Ifrita; species Ifrita kowaldi. The sequence continues at coordinate 61,822 of VZRS01014843.1, forward strand.
TCACTGCAAAACATAAGTTACAGCAGTTTCTCTCCCAGCAGGTTGAAAAGAAATGAACATAGAATTGATACGACTTATCTTTTGCAGTACATTTATTCATCACGAGTAGTTAATTCTCTTGTGTCTGAATACTCTTATGTGCAGGCATGAGAGTGGGCACATGTCCGTGCCTTGGTTAACTCTCAAAGTATCACTGTCTAAATGCATTCTGTCATAAAAGCAGATATACAGTGCAACCACAGATTTGTGGCTGAGCCTATCTATGGTACAGTAGATGGTTAGGCAATATGCATTCCAAAGCTTTTGGTTAAGGGAAGTGGAAAACACACTCACGCCCTACCCCAAATAATAGGAATGTGATCTGGAAAGCTTAAGGCAAATCTCATTCTCCAAACTATTTTTTCCTGTTCATGCTGGCCATCTGTCCCTATACTAGCAGACCTGTTCAGTTTCAGCATCAGGGTAGAGAGTTAATGTCATTGCAAAAGGCTCTTGCTGTTTCCAAAAATCTGACTGTGCCTTAGGGCTCTGTATATATGAGAAAACATCTCCTTCTTTAGGATAACCTTCCCCAAAGGGAGGGTCAACTCTCTTTCTTACATATTTTAGACTAAATCAACCTGCAATATCTGGAACTACCTTGTTGAAAAGCACCTTTATTCTAGTTAATTCACTTGCCTTCAGGTTCTTCCAGGCATAAATAGGAAAATCATTGTGTTCTTAAAAAACCTCTTATCCTGTGGTCACTCTTTTCCTTTTTTGGGCCACAAATGCAGTTCTGTTTAAAAGAAAATCTATTTGCTTTATTTCTGTGGAAATTTTGTGAGTGTCTTCCTGTTTCATTTTTCCTCTCCCAACTTGTCTTTTTGATAATATTTTGCCACCATTCCTTAATTTGCCTCTGTTAAGGCAAAGGTGCATTTTGACTACACCTTGAGATAATCACAAATACATTTTTGTACTATGCTCTTTGCTGAATATTTTTCAAGTTTGTGGATATTTAGTGGATCATTTTTTTCCTTCTTTAGAGATTTGCTGTTCAAGTATACATACAGTTGGTCAAAACTGTATTAAAGTTTGCCCATGGAAGAAATTAATTTTTTTTAAAAAATAAAAAAGAAATTGAAAAGCAGAATGGCAGTCACAGATCCTTTGAGTTGTAAATCATCTTGCAGAAAGTATTGTTTACTGAAGACTAACTTAATCAGTATGATACATGTACAATTGACTTGAACCTGAGAAACTTACCTAATAAAACAATCCTAAAGTACATTTCCAGAAGAATGTAAGACATTCTCCTTTTCTTTCTCTTGTAACTCTTCCTTTTTGTTAGGCATATTTTTTTTTTCTTTTTGGATAAAAGGTATTAAAGAAAAAATCCTGAAAATATAATAATAATTTCTATATAATTTTCAAAGGAGAGAGAGAGTGAATATACCCTTTTAGAGTAAGGTACTCTCTTCTTCTTCTTTCAACTTACTTTAAAAGTAACTCAGAAAAGGAAAAAAAAATAAAAAGAAAAAAGACCTCCACAGTTCTCTGGCAATAGCAATCACATAATTGCTCTTTTGAGCAAGCAGAGATGGGTCCACTAAAATTGTGTGGCAAGGACCATAATATGTCAAGAAAGAAAAGAAATAAAGTTAATCCTGAACTCTCATCCTGTGATGCAAAATAGTACCACTAAGAAATATTTTGTTTACATTCACTCACACTCTCCCAGTTGAATTTTATGGCGAATAGAAATAAGGAAAAAAAAGCAAAAGGCACTTATGAATGAAACAGCCTGCTGCCCTTTCCTGCTGCTTATAAGCTCGTCTATTTATAAGCACTTAAGTGATTTTTTTTTTCACTTTGACAATGTATACAAGACATATTAATTGGGCCCGTTGTAGGGAACCAGTGTTTATAAATACCTTCACACGAAGTTTTATCAGTTTTACTGCATGTTGATGTAAGGGATGGGAAAGAAAAGCATCACAGAGAAGATGGAGGTAAAAACCAGAAAAAACAATATTATATATGCCAAAAGAAGCAGTGTTCTAATGTGAGAGAAAGCAAAATTGAGTATTAATCTTGCCGCATACCAAGAAGGAAAGGAGATGGGAAAACAACAAACCACTGCCGGCCTTTTTCCTAATGCCCATTTAAGTAGCTTTTCAATTATTTTTAATCTTGCTTTTAATTAGACATCCCAGCATTCATTGAGATACTGTAATTTGCAATTTTTTTGTTCTTGGATATGAACACATAATCTATATCCAATAAGGAACATAAGGATGCCTAGTATGAATTCACATATCTCCAGGCAAATGTGGCATGAAACACCAGATATGGGAGAAGGAGCATAAAAGCTATGATTCTCCTCCAAAACTGAAATCTTAAGTTATGTGACGACATACACCAGACTGATTAAGATATATCAAAGTCTGTAATGCAGCAGCCCACCTAGACTTTCTGTAAGGGAATATAATTTGACTTAAATCAGAAAGAGAACTTGCAAGATAACCCTGCTCAAGTGCTCCAAAGCCTTAAACCTGCTGTGCAGTTTACATGCTTTCCTCCCTGCTAACCACCGAATGAGATATATGCTGCCATCTGCTTTTAATTCGCTTGACATGCCAAATCAGCAAGATGCTAGAACTGACAATATAAATGCTTAAGTCATTCCATTGATTTTAGCACTCATGCTCAGATATAGGCTTTTTTCTAAGTACCTTGTTGAATCAGGACCTGAAAGTGCATTTAAGGAACTCATAAACACAGCTAGCTGTGAAAGGTATTATTAAATGCATCAGTAAATTGTAAAAGATCAGATTCTTCCTTAATATCACACTACAGAGCAAAATATTTCTGTAAGCTTACTTGGCCTTCAGAAGGGATGGGCTGAAAGAAAATTATGTTAAACAGTAAAAAATTATATACAATTGAATTCACTCAGGGAAGCTGCCCTGTCAGACATTTTTTCCTTAAGCAGAATGGGTGTACTTTTATTTACACTAACGGCTAAAATATTGCCCACTAATGTGGTTTCATTGCTCATGAAGAATCCAATTTCTATTTATGCCTCATGGAGGTTACAAGAGTTGTCTATTTACTGATGCCAGTTCAATTACTGAATGCAGAAATGTGTATTTACATTTACTCAGAGTAATCTATCATTTACCTGCTTGTACTGCAGCAGAGCCCTCCTATTGAAATATATTGCTTTTTCTTCTTTCTAATAATTTTCTTCTGTCTCGCTTCATGTAGACTTTCTATTACATTTCTTTACCAGCCACTGCCACCCTCTAACTGCTTTTCTTTCCAACAGATTCTGTTTAAAACTAAGTAGACCCATTTTGGTCAAGATCTGCTAAGAGATTCTGCTTTTGCTCCTCACTTTGTTAAGGGTCTATAGATAAGAATGGAGAGGGGGAGGGACTGAGAAGAAAGACATAGCTAACACAATAAATAACACTATAGAAAGAACTTCATGTAATGTTTAGAGCACTGTTTTGTATCAGTGGAACATTATTACATGAGTTCTTCTTTCCCGTGGGTCAGGATCCAGCAAGTATCAAATCAGAATCTCACCAAGCAGGTTTCAATCCTCCCTGGAATTCTTGACTGCCCACAGAAGGCAGGAGAAAATCAGGGTTATCAGGCTACAGTCACAGAAGAAATCACTTAAATCATACCCTGCGCACACCTTGGGACTCTAGGGCACAAGGGGAGAAAAGGCTTTCCAGAAGAGCAGCCAAACTAAGTGCTGACTACAGTGAAGCATGTTACTAAGTGTAAACATACTACCCCCCTACAATTCCCTACTACTTTTTTTTTTTTACTGATACTGCAGCACAATCTTCAAGCCAGTTTAAGCTATCGTCAGCATGTATAACCAGAAGTTATACATTTAAGAAAAAGTACAGCATTAACCATTTCAACTCATATTCTGATAATTCTAAAACTTTTTCATATAGAATCATATATATATATAATATTTTAACCTTATATATATATATATATATATATATAAAAATCTTCCTATCTGTTGTTATTTTATTTAAAAGAAAAGACTTATAATATTTTAAGCACATAAAGGTAGTTTGTTCTCACAAGTGCTGTTATTTTTTGTGTCTCAGTCACTTGGTATTGTGAAATGAAAAGTCAAAGCAATCCAAATAGGCAACAAACCGGATAAGCAAATGAAATTTATTTCTGAAGCCATAATATAAATGTCTAAAATTCTGCAGCTGAGTAAAAGTAGAAATTGGTTTTAATCTTCATTTTATATATTTGATCACTTCCTTTGCTGATTTTTATTATTCTGTTGAACTTTTGCCCTTTTTGTTGCCTCCAGTTTCAAGAACGATCAATGAAATTTAAAAAAGAATGTATGTAGAAGTTAAATTTTGAGCACAACAAGTGGTATTTAACTAGTGCTTTTCCTGCATAATGGAACAAGTATTGCTACTTGTGGAGCTAGGCTTGTTTACAAGGGAAAAATCCACCTTTGCCTGGGAAGGGAAAGTGTCTAATTGCATAATCATATTTCACACAGACTAATTAATTAAGTTAATACAATTATGATCTGATCACAGCAGGCCTGGATATTTTACTGTGTTGTCAGTGATAAAAGAAAGAACTCAGGTAAGTATTGAACTCCATCACATTTTTGTATGACTACTCATTGTTGATTTTCATCCAAAACAGGACTAACTTCCTCCTTTCTCAACTTGGTATAAATTAGGAAAAAATTCTGTTTAGTGGAGCTAATTGACATAGAATCACTGAATGCCATGGCTTTCTGGTTAAAATATTTTTTTTTCATATTTCTAAATTGATATTCAAAAAAAGACTAGGAAACATGGTTAATAAATATAAAATGAAAATTTAGACTGCTTTTTATTTAAAATGCTTCCAGTTGATGATTGACATTTTGATCTTTTCAATAATTTGTTTTGGTAAAATTATCACAGAGGTTCCAAATAAATGTGTGTTTTACTGACACAAAATGCCAGCACAGTAATGAGCTGTCAGGCTGCTCTTAACACATTCCCATTTGATTTTCCTTTAGCTATTAAATTGACTAATTGTTTTCTTGTACTATGGGTTTCTAACTTCGAGTATGTGTTGATTAAAGATCAGCATACATAGTAGTCGATCACCTGCTTTGTAATTACATCTCTCAGACTTCTTAGCTGAATGAACAGAGCCTGCTTCTAAATATTGCAAGGGCTTTTTATTCTTCCTCATTGGTATACAACTCTCAAGGTTTGAACTGACATCCAGAGACAGATGTGGCTTGTTTCTAGCAACAAAGAGTGGAGGAGTGGTTTTGGCAAGAATCAAACTCTATGGACAAGCAAATTAGGCTTAACAACATAGTAAATATAGGGATTTACATCTCCAAGAGCAGTGTTATAGCATGTCTTACACTCCTTGTGGAGCTGTCTGATGAAAGTTACTAGTTTCTATGATAAAACCTCTTTTTTTCTACTTGCTGCATGTTTTTGTGAATTTACAAGTCCCCTTCTACACTGAATCTGCTTTTTTCCCCAGTTATCAATGCATCAGCATGCTATTTTCACTATATCTACTATCATGAGTAGTTAAAAAAGAATAAACATGCAATATTTTTATCTTTCTAAAATCTTAATTGTTCTTTAAGTGATTCCTGAGTGGATTTGCATATATTAGAAACAGAAGAGGCTGGAATATTTGTGAACAATGTTGTTCATCCCCGTCTAATCTGTGCATTGTACACCAGCTGGCACTCAGTTGCCAAAGTTGTAAAGGGAAGAACAGTCATAACTTGCAGCATTAACATACCATTATTCATTCTGCTTAACATCAACACCACAGGATCTTCTTCCCCTCAGTGCAGGCTTTAACTTTGGGCTTTTTTGTTGCTTAAAGAGAATTCATGAGTCCATATGCCTCATTATCTATTATTTGTAAGAATGCAAATAATGCGACTAATATCTAAAGCTGTGAGGCTGCAGACAGTTCACCCAAAAATGAATAGATCTGCCCAAGTAATTTGGAATTCCATCGTTATTTCCGAAGAAATTTAAAGTAAAATCCACTCTTACTGCCGCTGGAGGCACAAAATCCATATAGAAGGTCTAAATCAGATAGGACACTTTCCTTAACAGACTGAAACTCAGCAGTCAACTCCAGGATCACTTTAAAATAGGAATGAAGAGAATTGTTAGACTCACAGCTTTGACGGCTTCCAAAATGTCCATGACAATTTGCCAGAGTTTGCTGATGTTCCATGAACTGCTAACTGAAATCAGCATAACTAGCAGTCAGAGAGCATTGCTATGATTATTCAGGAAATCCTATTTTTAAATTAGCAGAGACTGAAACGAAAAAAATATATATTCAAATTTCTAGGGAAAAAAAAATATATATTTAGGGGTAAAATTTGTAACAAAATTGAAGAACTTCAATTTGCTCGAAAGTATAGCACTGCTTTTGTCATGGTGGAGTGAGGGCCAGCTGCTCCCTAAGGGAGGGCAAGCTCATCTGAATGCCACTGTGGCCAACTCTGTTCTATGACTACAGGGACCCAATAAGTTACAATTAAAAAAATGCCAGGATTTAATTTGATGCAGTTTGCCCTAAACAGGAAATCAACATGCGAGGGACCAGCTAATAGTACTCTTTTTCAGAAGGAAGATATAAATATTTCTATTCTCTCTGCCGTAACCCTAAAAGATAAATATACCTGAAAGTTACTCAGTGTGTCCACATTATGATTAAAAAAATCGAAACAAGACAAAACAAAAAAGACATGAAGCCCACATAGCCATCTCTACAAGATATTGAAAGAGTGGGTTTTTTTTAAATGTTGCCTCTCAACTTATGTATGAATTGCTTATGTTCAAAAACAATTATCCTTTCTTCTTCTGGCATTTACTCATAACCTAAGACTGTGAACATGAACTTCACACATACTTTAAGCCAGTTCCTGAAAATCGAATATAATGCTAAAAATGCCATTAAATGATAATTTCTCTATTTTTCAGTCTTTTTTTTATGACTTGCTATGTATCAAATATATAACAATGAAATAAATATATCAAATACCATCAATTTCTGTTTAACAAGAACTACTGAGGCACTGCATAGGCTTCAGGTGTAGCTCCATTAACTCTGGAATTCAAATTTGCAATTTTACTACTCTAGGCTACTTATGAAGAATCAACAAGACAAATATAGTCCAAAAGTTACTGAAAAGGTGATTTTTTCCGCAAGTGATCATGTCTCCCATGCAGTTGAGGCATCTCCTTTATCAACTAATTACAAAGAATGAAATGATGCCCTAAATACAGTGGCCGTTTCTTGAAAATTTTAAAAATGTACTGTTCAAGTATTTTCAGAGTTAGTCAGCTTGTTAGTCAGCTAGTGTCTCATGTGGCTGTCAGATGAGAGAAATAAGTATATGACAATGTGACAAAAAACTTAACATCTCCATTAGGTGCAAAAACAAGACCGAAATGAATCAACTAGTAAAGTGTTGAATGAGTCTCTAGCTACCAGCTCATGATAATCAGATAGCTACCGAGGTGTAAAATTTGAAGAGAAAATCCACATAGTTTTATTCTTCATATTGTAAGTTCACTGATTTAAATATGTTAGATTATATCCTATGATACTGTGATCTTGTTTGGGGCACTTAAAACCTGAGAAACTCACTGATTTATATGGAGTTCTATCAAACGTGCATGGGCCTGACAGTGCCTCACTAATATGAATGAATATTACTTTTTACATTACAAATAAAATTCTGCAGGTGCCAAGGGTTTCTTTGTTTATTGGCACATTCAACTGCATTATGAGATTTTATCAGAATACTAAAAGAAGAGCTATACTTAAAAGTTCTGAAAAGATATTCTTTTAAATCTGACAAACATATTAAATCTTTTGCTTTCAAGGAGTGGGTCTTAGTCTAGTAAAGTCAGCAATATACATAAAGCCTAACTTCAAGAAAATAACAGAAGTACAGAAACTAAAAGAAAATAATCTGTGGAGAAAGATTAGCCACCTTATCTAGAATTAAAATTACCTGTAGAAAAATAAAATATGCAGTTATACAGTTCTGTAAGTACTACATGAAAAAAAGTCAAAGAACACTAAATATTTTTATAATATCAAGATGTCCCACAACTTTTTAGTTTTATTCTGATAATTTAATAAACACTGCAAAAAGATTGAAAGAAACTTGAGTTCTTTAGAGCACCATAAAAGCTTGCTGTATCTAGACTAAGTTACTGTATAAGTAATAAAAGTTACCTGAAATAGCTCTTATTTTGGATGTAGAAGAAAAATTTTCAATATTATAAATTTCTGGAGAAAATCAGTGTATCAGAACCCTTGATAAAATGCTTCACTGGTCAACACGATTTATTACCAAGAATCTGCATTTCATGAATAGTTAAAATTATCCAAGCTATGTGCTATAATATACCTGAGTGTAGAGGGATTATTGTTAGCATAGACTGATTGATGGCATTGCATGAGTGAAACTGGCTTTATTACAACACGGTAGGCCGGGGGTTTTATATTTTAGAAGCTATTTCCTTTCTATTTAGAGTTAATTAATTGTGTTCTTTCTTTTCAGTTTACATTTCATCTGGATGTCATGTGAAAATTTTTAATAATTTCCACTATGTTTTATATTGTATACAGCATAAATTACATATTTAATTCTATATATTCTTTTACTGGATTGTACAATTTCATTTATAGGTCTGTATAGAATCTTTATCTAAGGCATGCATTTAAATTATCACAATTGGTGACGAAATTTCACAACATGTTAAAAGTAACTCTGTACGTAAAAGGACTTTGGTTTTGGGAACCTCCATAGTCACAGCACATCAGCCATTTCCTTGCCAGTTTGCTATGTCAACCTCAAGCCCCATACAGGTGATTCCAGAGGCAACCTTTATATACTCAATTTTTAGAACAGACAAGTAATGCACAGGCAGTGATTGTTCCTGATTCAAAAATGGAATATGATGAATATCAATAATGAGAATTTGGTTAAGATGATTTTGTGATTCAGGATATTCTCTCCAGAATATTCTCTCATATACTGCCATATTCTGATATTGTTTGAGAAGTGAGCTATTCAAGAGAGAGAGTTCACTTTTGTGATATCATGGGAAAGGAACCAGAAAACTTTTAATTAAATTTTAAAGCCCCGTGGGTGCTGTGGGAAAATCTCATCAAACCATATGCCAACAGGCAGGACAGAGTGCAGTCTTCATGTGATCATTGGTGCTGGAGACAACAAAGGCTTAGTTCCTTCTCTCTAATTAGCTAAACTTTTCATTTTTAATTGATTACCTAAGAACTATTAAAACAGCAACAACAAAAAAACAAGAAAGAAGAAAAACCAACAAGCAAATTTAAAAAATAAAGTGACTTACATGCTATGATCCTGCTATGACTGGCTGATAGTTTCATTTATTAGTTTAAACTTGGGAGGGGACACACTTTCATGTCTGGCTTTCCATCAGTACTGAAAAGGTGGACTTTTTGGACAAGGCTTAATGCATATTATATGCTTCTCTGGGTGACTGGCAAGGGAAGAACTTGGCTGCCTTTAACTCTGTTCCATTTAGGCTTATTTTACTGCTTCAGACACTTAAAAAATAACTCAATCCTCAGATGTAATGATGCTTAGATAATATAAGTACCCATGCTGGATAAACACTAAGAATGTCCACTGTATTAATGAAATCAGCAAGCTTCAGTAGTTTTCTGCTATATATAAGATGAAAACCTCCTCCTTGAGAAGTAACCTATGCAGTGTCCAATTATCTTTTGGCAAAAGTGTATTAGCTTTCAAAATTTCATTTCACTGGCAATGCTACATAACTGCTGCCTGACAGTTTTTGTGAGCTCTATTGTAGAAGCAATTCCCATCTAGATCAGGTCCTGAATTTTACTAAATAGAAAACTATCATTTTTCCAGTGTATTAAATTGTCAATGTAAACACTATTTTGGCAGCAAGTTATCACAGAATTTCAAAATATTTTCTCTGCAATCCATGCTTAAATTCAAAGTGACTCACAAGTAATGTTTCTTAGCTACATAGAAAAAAAAGTTACAGATTTTCTTACTGTATGAAATACAGTACACTTGTGGGTTCACAGACAGCCAGTGAACATTTCTAAATAAATTTAATATGCCATTCCAAGAAAGTTTGAAACCTGACCTCCTACCGTTAGGGTTCTGTATTGATATTTACGTCTACAAGACACTAAATACATCCTCTTGTACCAAACTGCTGATCATGTGGAATTTGAATTGAAGAGAAATGAGTTGTAAGAGCTGAACACTTTGAAAAAAACAAACTTAAAATACCTTTTTCATTAAGTAGGCACAACATATATTGCAGTACACTTAAATATGTATGAATCTAACTTTAAACAAATTTACTTTTAAATTTTTGCTGACATTTTCTAACAAAAATATATGATTTGCATATTTAACATTCTTTAGATTAAGGTAAAAATCAGGAGATAACATTTACATTAAACTGTTTCTCAAATATTATTGTTTCTAATGGACTCATACATTATAATAGCCAGCAGTTATATTTTAAAGCTTAGAACAAACATCAACAAACTAATGTCTTGCAACTGATGCACAGGGAAGCAAATCTTTTGGGGCTTATATTATTATGGAAATCATAGGATGAAACTGATGATTCACTGAAAAGAAAAGACAAGAAAATCCGAAAAAGATGGGTTATGTATATTTGGGTTTGTGAAAACTATTCCTCTGCTTTAGTATTGAATCCCTGACTGAAGATGGTGACACATAATATTTGGATCAAGGGTAGATGCTGATTAATTAAATTATATTTACTGAGGATGACAAGTAATTTCTGAAAAACTTCACATAAATGCATACACACTATCTCCAGAGTATCCTGTTTGTACCTCCTCTACATATGCTCATGCAGATAATTTTTCCTAGACATATATTCTTTTATGCCTGTTTACATGAGGGTTAGTTTTTCATAGAAAACAGCTGTATCCAGCCTTGTGAAATCTGCTCAGACGTACGAGGTGGCACACTTTTCCAGGCCTGGCCAGTTAAGAGGTAAAGTTCAGCTAAGGACATGAGCTCAGTTGGATATGACAGATCATGAGAGGGTAGCACAGGATACTGACAATCAACGCAAGGGCTAAGGGCATAGCATGAAGAGCAAGGCAGAAGTGACAGTGACAGGACAAAGCCACAGCACTTCTTAGGGGCTGTGCAATTAAGCTGGAGAGGAAGTGCTGCCTAGGATTGCACTATTTATGACAAAGTAGAGCCTGAGATAATTTACATTTTTTCTCACACTGCAATTTGAACCCCACCTTGTAGATGTTTGGTTCCAGTGATCCAAGACAAGCTGGTATGATCTCTGGTGACCTGTGACACAAACAAAAAGCAAGATTTCTAGTTGTCTGGCAGTTCTCTGTTGGGTTCCTCTTATCTTTCTTATTTGTGTCTTCCATCACAATGTCATTCAGACCATGATACACCACACAGAAGCTCAAAATCCATGGGATTCCTGGACACCAGATCTATTCAGAATTTGTCAGGAATTACACCTTCATAGCACAGCCTCTGTTTTGAAACATTTTTCCCTGGAGAAGAAAGATTAGATGACTTGTAATATGGAGGTAATGAAAGTGGATTTTCAGGAAATTTTTACTGCCTTCCACAAAGAAGAAACATAAACAGGGAGCTCAGGAATAGAACAGTAAGAAGTTGGGAATTGTGATGTAAGGGACTGATTCTCTGCAGTGAGCTAAGTAGCACCCACAATGGACTTGAATGAGAGAAGCTCTGCAGCAAGGTGGTTGGGGAGTGGTGGTGCGGGAGTATTATGAGCTCTGAATTGGAAACTTAGCTCATGTACCACCATTAAAGACCTCACTACTTAGATGCAGATTCAAATAAAAGAACTTTCAGTGGAAGATTAGGATCGAGGCAAAAGTTATTTTCAAGAACTCAGTCTCTCTAAGTTCATGGGGCCAAATGGGCTGCATCCATCAGTACTGAGAGAGCAGGAAGATGTCGATTTATTGAATGTGCTTTCTATCTTCTTTGTAAGGTCATGGAGATGTGGACAGTGCCCCTAATACTTGGAAAAAAAACAAATGTTCTAACATCAAAAATTCAGGGAACTACATGCAATTCAGCCTCACTTTTGACCCTGAGAAAATAATGGAACAAATCCTCTGGCAGCATGTTTCTGAGCACAAGGAGGACAATAGGGTACCTGGGAACAGTCAATATGGATTTACCAAGGGTAAATGATGACTGACAATGATGCTGCCTTCTGTGATGATATCTGGGAGTGATGGCCCTCGTGATGCTGAAATGGGTTAAATTGCCAGGCAGGGACAGCAAGAGCTAACAGTGCCCTCAATGCCCTAACATATTCTTTCCCTCACTCAGTTCTGTGCACCAACGTGAAGTGCATTTGTGATTTATTTTCCCTTTAATTTCATTATAGCATTCCAATTTCTACTGCACATTCACTTAATCTTTTGTCTTGTTTCTGATACATGTACCTAAACTTATAAAACCCTGTATGTGTCAGCATCTGTAAATAAGGAATCAAACTCAAAAGTCACTCACTAATTAAATTTTAGTTCAAGAGGTTGTAGAAGCTATGAAGTTCCGTTTTGCTTCACCGCTACTAATGAAGAAAGAACGTCTGTATTATCTGGATCTTTTCACTGAGAAGGCTTGATGAACTTTTGAAAGACAGATATCATTATAAATATTAATTCTCATTTATGTTCATACCACTGCTAACTAAATCTGATTGACCTGAAATGGAACAGGTTTTTATGTTTGGCTTGTATCATGTTTTAACTGCCCCTCTATACATATTGATTCTAATTGCCAATAATTTGTTCTTCAGCTGAAGATGATGTGATGCTGACAAAAAGGCAGTATTGTATTTTAAGTGAAAGCAAAGAATGCAACACAGAACCTAAACATTGTTTAAAAAGTAATTGTGTCCTTTTGGTCAAAGCAAAAAATCACACTGGAACAGGGTGTATGTTGCGTGCATGAAAATACATTTTGCCAGCTGGAACACTGAAAATGTTTACAGTATGTTCACAATATGATTTATTGGAGTTTACAGCTCTGGGATGGGTACACTCTCTAAGGTACTAGATTGCCTGGAGCCTACACATTTCTCCATGTTCTTAAATCACTTTCAAACTACTTTTAAAGTATATTAGCTATACTTGCTAAGCCTCCTTGTTCTATGACAGCCAGAACCACAAGCGCAATCTGTGGAATCTATGTGAACAGATGGATGTAAAAAAAAAAAAAAAAAAAAA